>JAJIBD010005301.1:5000-158873 GCA_021461705.1 Cryptotis parvus
TATTTTTTTGGTCAGGTTTCTTTCATTCACATAAAGCTCTTGATACTCACTGGTGTTAAATGTAGTGGCTGATTATTTCATTTGTGGCCGAGAAGCAAGTCACTGTAAGAATACACTGCTGCCTATACATTCTCCTTTGGATGGGTGTTTGTGGCTCTTATGAATAAAGCCGATGAATGTTTTGTATACTTTTTTGGTGGGTGTATATTTTTCATATCTAGGATTGAAATGCCTACATGGTAAGCTGATAACTGGCTTACATCCTAACCAATATCTCCCATGGCCAGTGGTTTTAGTCATTGTGGTCGAAATCTATGGTGTTACACATGGTGTCTCTATGTCTCTATGGGCTTATCCGTGGAGCCCATTTTGACTCCAGTGAGGAATAGAGAAAAAAAAAGCTTAATATCCATGTCAGTTTCTGGGAACAAAAGACATTTCAAGGAGCAAAATGGCATCTGAGTCTGGGGCTGAGTGGGCAGCGGATGAATAAGAGGTCAATGACAGCCTTTCTTGCCCCTCGTGGTGTTGCAGGTGTGGCTGCAGTGCCTGACTGCATTGGCAGGTGGCAGACAGGAGATAGGCTTGTCTACACCCAGGGCTCTTCCCCGTGGGCCCTGGATGGTTGATGATCTGACATAGAAAAAGACTGGGCCCCGGGGATGAGCCAAGAGCCACGGCAGAGCCTGGCAAACTACTCGTGGTGTATTCGATATGCCAAAAACAGTAACAATAATGAACCTTATTCCCAGCGAATGGAGACGTTACCTGCTTGAGCAAATCGAGGAAAAACAGGAAGACAAGTGACAAGTAAAGACCTTTGGGGTCTCTGAGAACTGCGTATTGTCCCCCACACTACACCTGAGTATCAGCAGTGGGTTGGATAGGGGTGTCTTATTGAGATAATCTTCCAATTAATGTGAGAGTTCTTCTTTTTTATGAATTAGTATGTGACACTTATGCAATAAAAATAGTGTTTTCTTGTTTCTCTTATAGTAAACAGCTCTCACTATTTAGTGACTTCTCAATGGGGGGCAGAGTTATGATGGTGAATTTTCAATATTAATGCATTATCTAATGCGTAATTTCAAATGTAGCTACCATTTTGCTATTGCTGACAACTGTGTTTAAGCAAAGGCTTTCACTTAGGTAATTGTGACATAATCATGCAGAGAGAGTCTTAGGGTCAATGTATTTCTCAAAGCAGAACCTCAGGTTGAATCAGGCATTTGAATGGGGGAAAAAATTGCCTGTCAACTACTCAAAATCATTTGCCTACAGAGGAAAAATATGGGAGTTGCTTTGTGGTTTCCCCATAGCAATAAAAATACAAAGCTGGCCTTTTACAAAAGGTACAAAAAGGAGGGGTGAGTATTTTATTAAAGATGTGCTTGAAGCATGTAAGAATTATTCACAGGATTCATTCAAATTTCAAGTCCTTCTCCAGTAAAAACATAATTTGATGTAAAAAAATCAACCCAAACAAATGATTGCATCAGACAGGTAGTCTCAGACTTAAAAACAATAAGGTCCCTTAGGCACTGTGGCACTTTCTCTGCCCAGGAGATAAGGCAGCTAAGCCAGCACGAATCCCCCATTCCCCAAATACACACATACACACACACTCACACACACATACACGCATATACTCACATACACACATGCACACATATATACTTTCTCTCTCTCTCTGTTTCTCTCTCTCTCTCACACACATACACATATACTTGTGCCAGTCCTGGTGACTGGCAGTCATTTAGAACTGCTATAGATGGTGTCTTTACAAAATTATATGCTAAATCCTTACCTTCAGTGTGATGGGAATAGAAGGCAGAGACTTTGGGAGAAGATGGGTGTTCAGGGTTAACCATCATGAAGGAATTAGTGGCCTCATAATCACTCAATCAGTTGACATTCTGTTATTCATTGATTTGCTTGAGCGGGTGCCAGTAATATTTCCATTTGACTCTATCACGTGCCAGTGTAGCCCAATGGCATCTCATTCAGGGCCTTGACGAAGAAGTCTGACCATCTTGTAGGTGGGCAGCCACGTGATCTTTTGACATCCCGTGGATCCAGTCGGTAATGGCTCTAGTTCAGTGGTCATCTCCAAATCGCATTACATGTCTAGCCCATCTGATTTTTGATGCCTTGGCAAACGAGACAGCGTCCCTGCCTCTGGAACAGCGACGGAGGTCGGAGCTCTGGATTCCTTCTCTCACTTGAGTGAGGCGTGATATTCCAAGCATAGCTCTTTCAATTCCTCTCTGGGAGACCCGAATAGCATTCTCATTCTGCTTTCGTAGGGGCCCAGGTCTCTGAGGCATATTAATGCAGGGGAGAATGGTGGAGTCAAAGAGATGTGCCCGAGCCAAAAGATTCTTTGTTTTTTTGGCTATTTCTTCGACGTTTTTAAAGGCATTCCATGCCACTCTCTTCCTCCTGCATAGCTCAGGTTTTAGGTTGTTCATCATGTTGACTTCTTGACCTAGGTACACATAACTGCTGCATTCAGAGATTTTCCGTTGAGAGTGAATGGGGCCTCTGGAACTAGTTCATTTTTTATGAACGTAGTTTTGTTGAGATTCAGCTGTAGACCTATCTTTCCACATTCTCGGTCAAAGTCAGCCAGCATTTGTGCCTCTTGGCTAATGTTTGGTGTTATTAGAACGATGTCATCAGTGAAGCAGAGGTGGTGTTGTAGCAGTAAGTAGATCTAAGGATATGCAAAGGAAGGTCTGAAGTATACTGCCTGTTAACAGATACATGGGGTCTTCTGGCAGACTGTCTCCCAATAGAGTTAGTATGTAGAATTTCCTAGTTAATCAAGCTGCAGCTACACAGACAAGGCTATCCTAGGTCATTTCTCTGCACATTCCCTTGTTGGCTCTAATTAACCCTAGATGGAGTCTTATGAACAAGACCTCATCTTCTGGGGCAATTTAGGAAGGCTAACTTAACAAACTGTTGCATTCTTTGCTTATCTCACCTCACTGAGATAGCACCTCCTGCAGGTTTCTGGCTCCTGAGTGTCTCCTCCCTATCACCATAAATCCTATGGTAAAAAATGTAAAATGTCTTTGAAGTGTCAATTATGTAAACTTAACTCTAAGCTTTACTGCCCTTTGTTGTGTTGGCATATAAGGAAGTTGGGGTCTTTGTTTGGGGGTCAGTCAGCTCTTGTCAGTCATCTTTCCTCAGTTAGCTCTCCTCAGTTAGCTGCAGTCAGTCAGCTCTGGTCAGTTAGCTGCAGTCAGACAGCTGCAGCCAGTTAGCCACCAAGATGAGAGCTGCTGCCCATCTGGTTGGTGATTATTAAAAATACGCCTTGTGCCTGGAGTCTCATCTCTGTGCCTCCGACCTGATGGGACATTCCTGCTTCATGGTGTAGTTGCCGACCATCTATCTTCACTCCCATTCCTTCCCATTCTAATTGTCGCATGATATTCTCGAGGGTGGCTCTGAAGAGTTTTGGTGAAATGGTATCTCCCTGCCGAACCCCTCTTTTGACATCGATAATCACTTCTTTGTAGAATGGTGAGATCCTGGTGGTGAATCTGTAATACAGCTCACGAAGGATCTTGATGTATTGGGTTTGAACGCCCTGTTTGGCTAGGGCTTCGATGACCACTTCAGTCTCCACAGAATCAAAGGCTTTTTTTAAATCAATGAACGTGAGATAAAGCGGTATATTGAACTCCCTACACACTTCAATGAGCTTGGTTACCGTGTGGATATGGTCAATTGTGCTGAATCCTTTTCAGAAGCCAGCTTGCTCACATGGTTGTCCTTCATCTAATGCTCTGCCAATCCTGTTCAGGATGACTTGAGTGACTAGCTTGTAGATGACGGATAACAGGCAGATGGGGCAATAATTGTCAGTGCCGTGGATGTCTCCCTTCTTGAACAGTAGAACTGTCCTGCTGGTTTTCCATTGGGAGGGCACCTTGCATTCAGACAGGTAGCATGTGAAGAGCCGAGCCAGTGTATTGATGAGCACTGAAGGCAGATTCTTCAGGTGTTCGGGTTTGACTTTGTCTGGGCCTGGTGCTGTTCCCTTCTTTACGAGCGCAATGGCATGTCGGATTTCAGAAGGGAGAATGTTGGGAATGACATATCCATCCTGCGAAATTTGGTATGTGGGCAGGTGGACGTGGCTATCAAAGAGATCTGAGTAGAAGTCATGGATAATCTTCTCTATTGCCTTTCTGGAAGATGTGATAGATCAATCAGGGCATCAGAGGGCAGTCATCTTGGTCTTACAGTTGGCAAAAGACAGGCGGGTGTTGTGAATGCTCCTCCCAGCTTCTGCTGCATCTTCCAGTATTTCTGCTCTTCTCTCTTTGAGGTCTTCCTTCATTGCTTCTCTGCACATGGAACTGGAGGAGTTCTATAAAAAAGACCACGCCTTCTACAAGATCATAGTTCGTTATTGTAATGTCAAGATAGGACCGAGAAGATCAGCGGAAGAACTCCACATTGGGTCCCATGGTCTAGAATGGAACAAATAGGGTGAGAGACTATCTGAGTTCATCATGTCCACCAAGACCATTCATGAGAACTCACAGTTCCAGAAGGCTGAATTGAAACGTTGGACATGGGAATCTCCTGGTGGACAGTTCCACAATGAAATTGGCCACATCTTCAATTGACGGTTTTGCCTGACAGATGCTGCTGTTGTCCCAAAATTTCAAACAGGATTGGACCACCATCTCCTTCGTGCAAAATTCTACTTCCCGCAACGGGGAGAAAAGGCTGCAAAGTTTAAGAAGAGAACTCCCAGAACGACCACCAACTGGGAACTCTTTGGCACCACTGCGGCAACATGGGAAGATACCATCACTGAGGACACCAATGAAGAATACAACAGACTGGTTCAGCACCTCCATGATTGTGCAAAGAACGCCGAGAGAGAAAAAGCCACAGAAGGACTCCTGTCTTCCAAAACTCCTCGAGTTCATTCGCCAACGTGGCAAGGCGCGAGCCTCAGGCAACCAAATGCTAACATCCAAGCTTGCAAAGCAGTGCAGAGAAACGATAAACGCCTCATAATATCTCAGAAAATCCAAAGCTGACCTTTTACAAAAGTTACAAAATGGAGGGGTGAGTATTTTTTTTTTTTAAATGTACTTGAGGGGCCGGAGCGATAGCCCAGCGGGTAGGGCGTTTGCCTTGCATGCGGCCAGCCTGTGCCGGCCTGGGTTCGATCCCCAGCATCCCATATTGTCCCCCGAGCACTGCCAGGAGTAATTCATGAGTGCAGAGTCAGAGAAACCCTTGAGCATTGCTGGGTGTGACCCCGAAAAGCAAAAAAAAGAAATGTACTTGAAGTATGTATGATCTTTCCACATAGAAGGACTGAGGGAGAAGATACCATCTGTGATCCTGGAAGGGAAACCTCACTGGACACTAAATCTGCCAGTACCTTGATCTTAGACTTCCAGCATTAGCTGTGAGAAATCCATGTCTGCTGTTGAAGCCTCCAGTCTATTTGTTTAGTCAGATCAAGAAGGGCCTGTCAGTTTAGTTAGCGCTATACTATCTATACCTCAGTGAGGGGGAATATCTGTGAGGGGTAGTCTAAGTTCATGCTACCATTTTAAAATACTATAAACCTGGGATTTAAAATTCCAAATGTATGTCTCGAGATTTTGGAGGCCAAGGCCCAAGAACAAAATATCAGTCAATTTAGTTTTGCAGTGAGGACTCTCTTCTTGGTTGTAGATGGCTGCATTTCCACTGTGGCTTTACAGTGAGAACTCTCTGAGATCTCTTCCCTATAGGAATTGATCCTTGAGAATGAACCCTCATGGGCCTTGAGAGAGACCCACAAGACCCAATCCTTGAGAGAGACCCCCCCCACCCTCATGATGGGCAACTCTCACACCCCTAATCACTTTCCACAGGTCCCATCTCAAGTTATTATCACACAGAGATTTAGAGCTTTGATATATGCATTTGGGAGGATCCAGTCAAGTCTACAGTACTCTGCCTCCAACTAAGAATGCTAAATGCATTTATCCCATCACATTAGCCCCACCGAGCCTTAAGCTATTCTGTCACTCCAGAGTATACATCAGATCCAGGAGAGGCTGGAGGTAGGATTGAGAGCCAGGCAAATGTCCCCTCTAGACGAAAAACCCCAAGGCAGAATTCATGTGCTTCAGTTACACAATGGTGGGCCAGAGCTAGGGCAGACGTGCTCATTCCACAAACGAGAGACAGAAGAAGCATAAACACAAGAAATGTCACTTGTCACTTGTCTTCCCATATTTCATCAATTTGCTTGAGCAGGCACCAGTAATGTTTCCATTCCTTGGGAATGAGGTCCATTATTGTTACTGTTATTGGCATATCAAATACACCACAGGTAGCTTGCCAGGCTCTGCTTTGGCTCTGGCTCTGGGTTCATCTCGGGGGGCAGTCTTTTTCTATATTAGACCATCAACTATCCAGGGCCCACGGGCAGAGCCCTGGGTATAGACAAGCCTGTCTGCCACCTGCCGATGCAGCCGGGCACCGCAGCCACACCTGCAACACCTCGAGGGGCAGGAAACACAAGAAATAATAGGAGAAATTCCAATAGATCTGATGGCTGGAGAATCATCCTCTTTAGGACAGTGCTCTGTCCCTAGGGCCTTCAGGGTGGTTCATTTCTGTGGCCAAGCTGGGCAAATGATAAGACTCCAGGGTTCTGGATATGCATATGTCCAAGGCTCAAGGAGGCCACCATCAGATCTATCACAACCAAGACAATGGCCCTCCTTTTTGAAGCCATGGATTCAGCCCCCAGGGTCTCTGAATTAGCTTTATGGTTTTTCTTACTCTGGTTTAAGGCAGTTTGCCTTCATAGCTGGATAGCTGGAATACTCAGCTCCTCACAGTGGATGGCAGAGTTGTGCGGCATCTAAGAAGTTTAAAGGCCCTGGTGCCTTTCCTCCTATCTCTTCCCTCTTCCTGTCAAATGACTATTTCTACTTGAATAATCCCTTGGATATTCTCTGGAACAATTTCTTCCTTGAGTGACAGCTGAGCCGTATCCTGGAATGTGGCTTTTCAAAATAAGTTTTCTCAGTTTTGCAATAGGGGTAGGCAGCTCTCTTTCCAAACTCCAAGTTCCAGTCCAGATTTAAAAAATTAACAATTCCTTGAGCAATTTGTTTCTCATACTAATTCTTTGCTAGGAATGCTCAGAAAGAACTAAGCCTTGCTTTCAACAATTTCTTTAGAAATCTCAATGAACTGTTTTCAATTCATAAATTACACTTTCCACAAAACACCAAATACTTTCAGCCTTTTTTTTGTCACTCTAATCTCTAGGAAAGATAATAGGAATCATCTTTCCTCTAGTTTCTTTTCATTGGGACAGGGGGAGACTAGGCATTTGGGTTTCTGAGCAACACTCAACTATGCTCAGGGATTATTCCTGGTTCTACACTCAGGAATCACTCCTAGTGATACTCAGAGGAGCATTTGTGATGCCAGGGATAGATTCTGGGCTTCCCCATGCAAGGCAAGTGTTTTTCTCACTGTACTATCTCCCTTCCGATTCTAATAACTGTTTGCTTATTCTTGTCAGACACCTCACCAGAAGACCTGTGGTGTCCATGTTTCTACCAATTAGGTCATAGACAATTATCTGTGCATCTTTTAAGAAGATGAAAGGATTCTCTCCAATTTACCATGTGTTTAGATATTTGCTAGGGCAACATCTCTATTGATATCAAATATGTCTTAGTGTGAGCTATCCAGAGAAGCCAAACCCATGGGATTTAGCAAAAGAGATTTCATTAGATCTTAAAGCTTGAGATAAATTATTTTTGGTTCAGGACCTTCTGGGTTATTAGACACACTTCACCCCCACTGATCACTTGATCACTTGACATCCCGTTAATCGTAGATTTGGTTGAGCAGGTGCCAGTAACGTTTCCATTTCACCTTATCACGTGCCAGTGTAGCCCAATGACATCTGCTTGCTCCAGGAATACGAAGAGCCTCAAACCATTCATTCAGAGTCTTGATGAAGAAGTCTGACCATCTTGTAGGTGGGCGGCCATGTGATCTTTTGACATCCCATGGGATCCAGTTGGTAATGGCTCTAGTCCAGCGGTCATCTCCAAATTGCATTACATGTCCAGCCCATCTGATTTTTGATTCTTGGCAAACGAGACAGCATCCCTGACTCTGAATCGTTGGACGGAGGTTGGAACTCCGGATTCCTTCTCTCATTTGAGTGAGGTGTGATATTCCAAGCATCACTTGATCACTTGACATCCCATTATTCATCAATTTGCTTGAGTGGGCACCAGTAGCATTTCCATTTGACCCTATCATGTGCCAGTGTAGCCCAATGGCATCTGGTTGCTTCAGGAATACAAAGAGCCTCAAACCATTTGTTCAGGGTCTTGAAGAAGTCTGACCATCTTGTAGGTGGGCGGCCACGTGATCCTTTGACATCCCGTGGGATCTAGTCAGTAATGGCTCTAGTCCAGTGGTCATCTCCAAATCTCATTACATGTCCAGCCCATCTGATTTTCAATGCCTTGGCAAACGAGATAGCGCCCCTGACTCTGGAACAGCAATGGAGGTCAGAGCTCCAGATTCCTTCTTTCACTTGAGTGAGGCGTGATATTCCAAGCATAGCTCTTTCAATTCCTCTTTGGGAGACCCGAATAGCATTCTCATTCTGCTTTCGTAGGGTCCAGGTCTCTGAGGCGTATGTTAATGCAGGGAGAATGGTGGAGTTGAAGAGATGTGCCTGGAGCTGGGGGTTCTTTGTCATTTTAGCTATTTCTTCGGTGCTCTTGAAGGCGTTCCATGCTGCTTTCTTCCTCCTGCTCAGCTCAGGTTTTAGGTCGTTCATCATGTTGACTTCTCGGCCTAGGTACACATAACTGCTGCAATCAGAGATGTCTGTTCCATTGAGAGTAAATGGGGCCTCTGGACTTAGTTCATTTTTCATGAACATAGTTTTGTTGAGATTCAGCTGTAGAACTATCTTTCCACATTCTCGGTCAAAGTCAGCCAGCATTTGTGCCACTTGGCTAATGTTTGGTGTTATTAGAACGATGTCATCAGCGAAGCGGAGGTGGTGTAGTTGCCGACCGTCTATCTTCACTCCCATTCTTCCCAGTGAGAAGGCAGAAGACTGATGTCCCAGCTGCGAAGTATCAGGAGAGCAGGAGTTCCCCAACCATATTTTTTTTGTTCTAATCAGGCCTTCACATAATCATCAGGATCCACTGATTGAAGAAGGGAAATCTTTAATCCACTCATTCAAATGCTAATACCATCCCAACCCAGATATACCCGGAATCCAGACACCACAGCTAGGTTGACTATGAGCTTAACTCTAACAGTGACTGACATCGGGTACTTATGAGTCTGTGAGTGCTCTATGGCTTCAAGTTTCCAGGACATATGCTGTGAATTTCACGAACTTTTCAAACCAGCTAAGGTGTCCCTG
This sequence comes from Cryptotis parvus, assembly GCA_021461705.1. Taxonomy (NCBI): domain Eukaryota; kingdom Metazoa; phylum Chordata; class Mammalia; order Eulipotyphla; family Soricidae; genus Cryptotis; species Cryptotis parvus. The sequence continues at coordinate 14,467 of JAJIBD010005301.1, forward strand.
TGCAAGGGATGGGGTGTCTAGAAAGGGATTGAGGGGTGGGGGAAGACCTAGGGCCTCTGTGGATTACTCTGTGTTCTCAGGGATTACTCCTGAGGTGCTCAGGAGACCACACAAGGTATCAGGGATCAGACTCATTTCGGCCACATGCAAGGCAGACACCCTGCCTGCTGTACTATCTCTTTGGCCCTGTTCTTGGTAGTATTTTATTTTATTTCTTTAAAAAATGATTTTTATTGAATTAAATCATGAGATAGTTGCAAAGTTGTTCATGAATGGATTTCAATCATACAATGTTCACCATGAGATACAGTTACAAAGTTGTTCATGATTGGATTTCAATCATAGGATGTTCATCATGAGATTCAGTTACAAAGTTATTACAAAGTTGTTCATGATTGGGTTTCAATCATACAATGTTCCAATACCTGTCCCTTCATCAGTGCACATTTCCCACCACCAATGTACCCAGTTTTATTCCTGTACCCCCAACCCCCTGCCTGCCTTTATGGCAGGCTCTCTCTCTCTCTCTCTCTCTCTCTCTCTCTCTCTCTCTCTCCTTTTGGGCATTATGTTTTGAAATGCAAGGACTCAAATGTTATCATGCATATACCTTTATCTACTTCTACTTTCAGCGCCCATTCTCGTCCTAGACAATCACTTCCAACTATTACTGTCAGAGTGGTCCCTTCTCTATCCTAACTTCCCTCCTACCCTGCCACATATTGTGGCAAACTTCCTTAAATGGAATATTTAAGGACAGTAAAAAAAAGGGAGCAGGAGGTCTTGACAGTATTTTAAAACAAATCCCATACATGATGAAATGATAGGCCACCAGTAGAAACTTTAACCATGCTGTCTTGTAAAGGCCAATTCCCCACAGTTGTCTCCCTGGGTGGGGATAATATACAATCATTGCATCTTCCTACAACAAATCTCTCCTCTCAGGCTCCAGAGGGCCAGGGATAATTTCACAGTCTTCCTCTTTCAACATAATCTGACCTTGAGTCAGGGAGCCTCTGATAAATGACTGGGTTCACTTTTTAAAAACATTTTTTATTATGCCACCATGAAATATACAGCTATAAAAGTGTTCATATATGAGTTTCAGTCATATAGTGTTCCAGCACCCATCCCTCCACCAGTGCCCATTTCCCTCCACCAGTGTCCCACGATTTCCCCCCCTCCCAAGCCTGTGCCTATGGCAGACAATTTTCACTTCTCTCTCTCTCTCCCTCTCTCTCTTCCTTCTTTTACATACTATGGCTTGCAATACATACAGTTAGAGGTTATCATGTATATCCTTTTTGCCTACATTCAATGCTAAGTTATACGCTGGTATTATCATTTACAATAATTATTAGTACACTGTTCCTTTCTATGTATTGCCTGGCCTCTGACTCCCACACATTTGCCTTAGGTTCTACCCACTGACAAGACCTCCTGGTTCATGTTTTGTCTGGCCTTGGATATTGGTAGTAGACTGGGTTCACTTCTGAGAACCTGGTAACAGGCCCTATGCTTGACCCCACTTCATTTCCACCAGAAATCAGAAAGGCAGAGAGGGGTAGGACAAAGCTGTGCTGAGTGTACTCACTTGGCAGCTGGGGAGACTGAGGCCAGTGTCCTTCAGATGGGGTTGATTTGGTTCCAGAGCTGGGAGGCTGTGTGTTCATCAGCACTTGAACCTATAGAAGCCCTGTTTCTCATCCTACGCTGACCTGCCACCGCCAGGGAAGGGGCTGGTAGAGTGTCAATGGATGTTCTTGTTGGTGGGGAACTAAGGACTTTTGAGAACATTCTGGGAATTCCAATACGTCAGAGCTTTTTCCATAGGCACTCCTTCTGTTGTCACTGGAGGTGGGGATGGTTGAATGAGGCCATTGTATGTTTGTGTCCTTGGCTCTGTTCTGAGGTTCATTCTCAGAATTTTTGAATGATCCCTACTGAGGGAAAGGCAGGATGAGTGGGGGGAGGCAATGAGAACACCACGAGCTGAGTCCCACAGATAGAACCACCTACAGCACACCTCATCCTTCCTACCAGTGCTGATTGCCTCATAAAGTGTTGTCTGCAAGCAGTGAGGTACCAGGCTAAAGTGTGTCTGAAATAAGGCTTGCATATACATGCAAGCTGCAGAATTTAAATGAAGACTGTCCATTGCATTGGTTCTCATGGAAGACCATTGACAAAGAAATGGGCTGTTATTATCATGATGATTAATTTTTTGTTTTTGGGGTTTCGTTTCAAAATGAATGCAAGGTAGTACTAGGAGTACTAGGTGTTACTAGGGTTTATTCCTAGCTCTGTACTCAGGGATTACTGCTTGAGAGACCATATAGTGTGCTGAGAATATAGACCATATAGAGTGCTGAGACAGCCTGGCTGGCTGCATGCAAGACAATTAGTCTACCCATTGTACTATCTCTCCAATCTGGAAATGAGTTCTTAGAGGACAAAAGCTCAGCTTAAGGAAATGCCAAAGGCCAGGTCAAATATGAGCAGAGAAATGAGCTCTGGGCTCCCTCTTAGGACTCGTGACAGTTGTCACCCTTGCTCTGAAAATGATCCTGGAGAGGCTTGGCTCTGGCTTCAGAATCCTGGGGGTGCCTGGTTTTTTCTGACACCTCACGTGCTGCACTCTGAGACCATCAGAGAGAGATGAGGATGCCAGAGCCCAGGAGGCCCTGGAGTTTTTGCTGGGCCAACAAGAATCACAGGTGATGCTTCTTTCACTCTCTGTTCTGAAGGTTGAAACATATCACTCCATAAATGGATGCTCTGCAATGGTTTCACCTGGTGGCAGGGACATCTCTTATGGACTGAATAGTTTCATGACCAAAGTCATATGTTGGGGCTGGAGAGATACTATAGGAGACAGGGTGCTTGCCTTGAATGCTTGCCTTGCACTGGGTTCAATATCAGGCACCCCATAGGGTTCCCTGAGCTTCCAGGAGTGATCCCTGAGCACAGAGTCAGGAGTAAGCCCTGAAAACAGTGTGGCCCAAAAGCAAACAAAAAGTCATGTTTTATATGCTCAGGACCCCAGCACATATTTGAAGGTAGGGACCTAATCTAACACAACTGCTGTCCTTATAAAAAGAGATCAGGATATGGGTGCGCTCGAGGGCCAATCCTGGGAAGACTGGGCAGATCAGGAGGACTGGGAGGATGGGGAGTTCAGCTGTCTATAGCCCAAGGAGAGACACCAGAGGAAGCAGGCCTGTACCTTAACCTGGCTTTGCAGCTCCAGCCCAGAGACATCATCCCTTGCATTTTCACTGCATTTCCCAGTCTGCCGAATGCTCTGCTGCTGTGTCTGTCCCATTAGCGTTGGCTAGCTCTCTTTATACCTTGCATTCATTTTGGATGAAGTTGATATTCACTTCATCCAAAATGTTAGGGGAGAAAAGGTTCCAAAGGAAACAGGTGTTGGGCCAGAGAGATAGCTCAACACCTGGGAGGCATGAGACCCAGCCTTGTCCCCGGAGCAATGTGGTCCCCCAAGCACAGAGTCAAGAGCAGTCTCTGGGCACCTAGGGATGGCCACTCACATTCTCTCCAACGAAACAAGCATTTTTGTGTGTGTGTGTGTGTGTATTTATTTAGAAATAAATAAATAAATTTATTTATTTGTTTGTTTATCTATGCTTTTTTGGGTCATGGCTGGCAATACTCAGGGGTTACTCCTGGTTCTGCACTCAGAAGTTACTCCTGGTGGTGCTCAGGCGATCATATGGGATCCCAGGGATTGAACCTGGGTCAGCCATGTGCAAGGCAAATATTTTACTCACTCTGGCCCCAAGAGTTTTCTTTTTAATTTTTTTAATTTATATTTTATCTGGCACCATAAGTTACAAATTTGTTCTTAATGCAACACTAACCCTCAGTATCAAGTTCTCTCTGCCAATGTCCTCAGGTTTCCTCCCCATTCCTCCTGTCTGCCTCTTTGTATAATTTTAATTTGGTTATTATGGTTTTGGTATTTTCAAACAATACTGACAGTGATATTTAAAGCACCAGAAAGAACCAGATTATTATTTTTTGTTTTATTTCAGTTTGGGGGTCACACTGCTGGTGCTCAAGGTAACTCTGTGACCAGCGGTGACCCTGCCAGGGCTATGGGGGACAGATTCAGTGCTGGGTTTCAAACCAGGGTCTCAGATGCAGCTTAATGGCAGGCAGCACCTTTTACTTTGTGCTATTATCTCTCTGTTCCAAGATACAGATTAGTTTTTAGATTCCTCTACTTACTTTCTTCCTACCAACACTCGACCAACTCTTATTATATATATAAAGAATTATTTACCCGGTAAAGCCTGGCAAGCTACCATGTTTTATTTACTTTTTATGCCAAAGACTAGTAACTATTATGGACCTCAGTTCCATAACCTGAAGAATGGTTTCGGGCTCCTCCTGTCCCTGTAGCAAGTAGATGCCCTTGGGTTGCACTTGCTTGTGGTAGGACTAATGGAGATGTTACTAGTGCCCACTCGAGCAAATCGATGAACAATGGAAAGACAGTGACTGTGATAAAGAATTAGAAATTACATGTTTTTGAAGCCTAGATATCAAAAAGACTGGACCCCTGGGGTGAACCCAGAGCCATGGCAGAGTCTGGCAAGCTACCCGTGGTGTATTTCACTGTATCACTGTTTTCCCGTTCATCATCGATTGGCTCAAGCGGGCACCAGTAACATCTCCATATATCCTGTCTGATGCAAAGTAGAGCCCAAGGGCACCTGTTTGCTCCAGGAACATAAAGAGCCTCAAACCATTCCATCAGGTCATGGGAATGAGGTCTATATTGTTACTGGTATTTGGCATATCAAATATAGTGCCCGCATGGCAGAGCCCTGGCAAGCTGTCTGATGCGTGTTCGATATGCCAAAACCAGTAACAAAATGTTTATTTTCCTGACCCCGAAAGAGCCCTTAATATGGCAGCAGTAAGAAAGGAGAACAAGCAGTGCCTGATAAAATTTCACGGCCATCCTAGGCTGCCAAAACGAAGAAGGACTAAAATGACTGTCTGTACTTTCAATGAACGTACGCTGGAATCAGAAACATATATTGAGGACCTGATGGTGCAAGCGCAAAAGATCAAGTACGACATCATTGGTCTGACTGAGACGAGGAGGCGTCTGTCGCATCATGCTGTATTTGACACCGGAAAAGAATTGTTCCTTGGAACATGCGATGAAAGAGGTGTTGGTGGCGTTAGTGTCCTTGTCAAAATGAACATGGCCGTCAACATTGATTGATTTGAATGCCTAACAAACCAGATAGGATGATTACACTTGAAGAGATGTGGCTCACTGCCAGCAATTTCTATCTTCATTGTCTATTCACCAACAAACACATATAAAGGAGATGAAATTGAGAAATTCTACATGGAACTGAAGGAGTTCTATAAAAAGATCACACCTTCTACAAGATCATAGTCGGTGATTTTAATGCCAAGATAGGACTGAGAAGATCGGCTGAAGAACTCCACATCGGGACCCATGGCCTAGAATGAAACGAACAGGGTGAGAGACTATCTGAGTTCATCATGTCCACCAAGACCATTCATGGGAACTCACAGTTCTAGAAGGCTGAAGCGAAATGTTGGACATGGGAATTTCCTGGTGGACAGTTCCACAATGAAATTGACCACATCATCTTCAATTGATGGTTTTGTCTGACCGATGTTGCTGTCGTCCCCAAATTCCAAACAGGATCGGACCGCCGTCTCCTTCGTGCAAAATTCTACTTCAAGCAATGGGGAGAAAAGGCTGCAAAGTTTAAGAAGAGAACTCCCAGAACGGCCACCAACTGGGAACTCTTTGGCACCATTGCAGCAACATGGGAAGATACCACCATTGACGACATCGATGAAGAATACAACCGACTGGTTCAGCACCTCCATGATTGTTCAAAGAATGCTGAGAAAGAGAGAGACACGAAAGGACGCCTGTCTTCAGAGACTCTCCAGCTCATTTGCCAACGTGGCAAGGCGCGAGCCTCAGGAGACCAAATGCTAACGTCCAAGCTTGCTAAGCGGTGCAGAGAAGCGATAAAAGAAGACCTCAAAGACAGAAGAGCAGAAATACTAGAAGATGCAGCAGAAGCCAGGAAAGCATTCGCACCACCCGCCTGTCCTTGGCCAACTATAAGACCAAGATGACTGCCCTCTGATGCTCTGATGGATCTATCATATCTTCCAGAAAGGCAATGGAGAAGATGATCCATGAGTTTTACTCAAATCTCTTTGATAGCCACATCCACCTGCCCACATACCAAATTCCACAGGATGGATATGTCATTCCCAACGGTCTCCCTTCTGAAATCCGACATGCCATCTCATCGGTAAAGAAGGGAAAAGCACCAGGCCCAGACAAAGTCAGACCCAAATACCTGAAGAATCTGTTGTCGATACTCATCAATACACTAGCTCAGCTCTTCACATGCTACCTATCCGAATGCAAGGTACCCTCCCAATGGAAAACCAGCAGGACAGTTCTACTGTTCAACAAGGAAGACATTCATGACATCAGCAACTATCGCCCCATCTGCCTGTTGTCCGTCATCTACAAGCTGTTTACATGATTCATCCCGAACAGGATTGGCAGAACACTAGATGAAGGACAACCATGCGAGCAAACTGGCTTCTAGAAAGGATTCAGCACAATCGACCATATCCACACAGTAACCAAGCTCATTGAGGTTTGTAGGAAGTACAAGATGCTGCTCTGTCTCACGTTCATTGATTTACAGAAAGCCTTTGATTCTGTGGAGACTGAATCATGCATCGAAGCCCTAGCCAAACAGGGTGTTCAAACCCAATACATCAAGATCCTTAGTGAGCTGTATTACGGATTCACCACAAGGATCTTACCATTCTACAAAGAAGTGATCATTGATGTCAAAAGAGGGGTTCGACAGGGTGATATCATTTCACCAATGTGGCACCACCCTCGAGAACATCATGCGACAATTAGAATGGGAAGGAATGGGAGTGAAGATAGATGGTCGGCAACTACACCACCTCCGCTTCACTGATGACATCATTCTAAAAACACCAAACATACATCTACACAATGGAATACTATGCAGCTGTTAGGAAAAATGAAGTTATAAAATTTGCCTATAAATGGATGGACATGGAGAAGATTATGTTGAGTGAAATTAGCCAGAAGGAGAGAGACAGATACAGAATGACTGCATTTATTTGCATGGCATAAATATATATGTACATATTATGATACCAATATCCAAGGTCAAGTGAAACATATATCAGGAGGTCTTGTCAAAGGTGGAAATTATCCCAAACGTGTGGGAGTCAGAGGTTAGGTAAGACAGAAAATGGAACAGGGTGCTAATAATTGTCGAGGGTACTAGTGCCAACCTGGAACTGAGCATTAAATAGAGGCAGGGGATACACATGACAACCTTTTAATGTATGTTCTGTAATCCATAGTCTGAGGGGAAGGAAAAGAGAAAGAGAGAGAAAGGGAAAGAAATAAAGAACCTGCCATGGAGGTGGGCTGGGGAAGGGGGAGGGAACCGGGGATGTTGGTGGTGGGAGATGGGCACTGGTGGAGGGACGGGTGCTGGAACACTGTATGACCAAAACCCAAACATGAACTTTTTTAATTGTATATCTTTTTATTTGTATATCTCACGGTGGTATAATAAAATACTTAAAAAAAATAAAAACACCAAACATTAGCCAAGCACAAATGCTGGCTGACTTCAACCAAGAATGTGGAAACATAGGTCTACAGCTGAATCTGAAGAAAACTATGTTCATGAAAAAATGAACTAGTTCCAGAGGCCCCATTCACTCTCAATGGAACAATCATCTCTGAATGCAGCAGTTATGTGTACCTAGGTCGAGAAGTCAACATGATGAATGACCTAAAACCTGATATGCGCAGGGAGGAAGAGAGAGGCATGGAATGCCTTCAAAGGGATCAAAGAAATAGCTAAAAGGACAAAGAACCTCCGGCTCTGGGCACATCTTATGTTAATGCAGGGAGGCGTTATGTTAATGCAGGAGGGCATATGTTAATGCAGGGAGACCGCCCCGATCTCCCTGCATTAACATATGCCTCAGAGACCTGGGCCCTAGGAAAGCAGAATGAGAGTACTATTTGGGTCACCCGGAGAGGAATCGAAAGAGCTATGCTTGGAATATCACGCCTCACTCAAGTGAGAGAAGGAATCCGGAGTTCTGACCTCCCTCGCTATTCCAGAGTCAGGGACACTGTCTCATTTGCCAAGGCATGGAAAATCAGATGGGCTGGACATGTAATGCCATTTGGAGACAACCGCTGGACTAGAGCCGTTACCGACTGGATCCCATGGGATGTCAAAAGATCACATGGCCGCCCACCTACAAGATGGTCAGACTTCCTTGTAAAGACCCTGAAGGAACGGTTTGAGGCTCTTCATATTCCTGAATCAACCAGATGCCATTGGGCTACATTGTCACGTGATAGGGTCCAATGGAAATGTTATTGGTGTCCGCGAGCAAATCGATGAATAGCGGGATTCAAGTGATCAAGTGATTTGGCATATCAAATATGACATGGGTAGCTTGCCAGGCTCTGCCGTGCGGGTAGCATACTCTTGTAGTCTGTGGTGTATTTGGTATGCCAAAAACAGTAACAATAATGGACCTCATTCCCAATGGATGGAGACGTTACTGGTGCCCACTCAAGCAAATCGATGAACAATGGGAAGACAAGTGACAAGTGCCAAGATATTGCAATATAATCCACAATATGTAAGAGAAGGAAAAGAGAGGGTGATAGAAAAGAGATAAAGAACCTGCCATGGAGGCAGGCTATGGGAGGGGGAAGGGAATTGGGGACATTGGTGGTGGGAAATGGGCACTGGTGGAGGGTGGGGTGCTGGAACACTATGTGACGTAAACCTCCAAACACGAACAACATTGCAATTGCATATCTCACGGTGATATAATAAAATATTAAAAAAAAACAAAAACAAAACAAGATATCGCAGTATGTCGGTAATGTGTAGGGAACATATAACCCAGGGAAGATGGGAGATCCTGGCTCCTTCTTCAAAACCTACAAGCTGTTTTCCTCACCATCGAAGACATAGATGATGGGGAAGCTGATGCCAGGTACCAGGGGCTTATTACCTTTCCAGGATTGTCCGACAAGTCCTCGAGACCATCTCCGTCATCCCAACCCTAATGGCATGTTCATTCCCATGTTTGTGGCAGGTGAATTCACATAGCTCTGAGGCCTGTTTATCAAACCCAAGGAGCAGGGAACCTGTTGAGATAACTTGTTCCACCTGGGAAGACCTTATGACAGCCTGGGTTTAGGAGGGATCAAAGTTCACCCCTGGGCTGGAGAACAGTCTGTAGTCCAAGCTTGTGGCAGGGGAAGAGAGCAGATTCACACATATAAGGGGACGCAGTGCAGATACATGTCATGGGTATCTAGTATACAGATATAGAAAGTAGGGCCCAGAAATCAGGCTCCTCCCTCATGGTGCAATAAGCAAAGAGGGAACAGGAAGCAGACCTCCCTCATTAAAATGGGTGTAGGGCTCATAAACAGGGTGTAAAAATCAGGCTTCTCTTCCCAAAATAACCTTATGACTTTTTGATCACTTGGTCACCTGATCACTTGACATCCTGTTATTCATTGATTTGCTGGAGTGGGTGCCAGTAACGTTTCCATTTGACTCTATCACATGCCAGTGTAGCCCAATGGCATCTGCTTGCCAGGAATACAAAGAGCCTCAAACTGTTCATTCAGGGTCTTGACGAAGAAGTCTGGCCATCTTTTAGGTGGGCAGCCACTTGATCTTCTAATATCCCGTGGGATCCTGTCAGTAACGGCTTTTTACAGGCTGTTATTTTTATTTTGTCAAAGGGTTGAGAAACAGCTTTAACAGCAACATGCTGGCAGGTTGGAAGATAATCATGTTTTCCCCAAGCCCACCTTGTCTAGAACTGAGCATTAAATAGAGGCAAAAGGATTCCCATGACAACCTTTTAATGTATGTTCTGTAATCCATAGTCTGGAAGGGAAGGAAAAGAGAAAGAGAGAGAAAGGCAAAGAAATAAAGAACCTGCCATGGAGCAGGGCTGGGGAAGCGGGGAGGGAACCGGGGATGTTGTTGGTGGGAGATGGGCACTGGTGGAGAGACGGGTGCTGAAACACTGTATGACCAAAACCCAAACATGAACTTTTTAATTGTATATCTTTTTTATTTGTATGGAGATGGGCACTGGTGGAGGGACGGGTGCTGAAACACTGTATGACCAAAACCCAAACATGAACTTTTTAATTGTATATCTTTTTATTTGTATATCTCACGGTGGTATAATAAAATACTTAAAAAAAAAACAAAAAAAAAAAAAAAGAAGGGATTTTATAGGGGAAAAGGAAAAGAAAAGGTGGTTGCTTGCTACTGGAAGCCAGAATGAACAATAAAATCCCCTCTTGAGCTGGTGCCTGAGGCACGCCTTGTGTGCAAACTAAATCCTGCTTTGAGGCAGGATTGAATGGAGGATAAACTCAGGGATAGTAGGACATGTCTCAAATGAAATTCTGTTCCTTTTCAATTCCTACTGGTTTCTCTTCCATTTCTGTAGAAGTTGGGGCCTCAATTCAAAGCTAACTGCTTCTTCCTGAAATAAATCTTATCCTTTCTCATGAAGATTCTAACACAACGGGAAAATTTTGTTTTACACTAGTTCTCCAGCCTCCAGCTTTGTTGTTCAAAAGAAATGCAGTGCTGACTGAGCTCCCTGCTAATGGGATCATGATGGGAGGAGGGGTAGAATAGAATAAACAGACCTGGCAGGAAAAATATTTTGACAATGTAAACTAGGTTCTGCCTTCAGGGTTCTTCCCATGAAAGTAACACTTTATCCAAAATCTATTTGGGGATGACAAAGTTTTACTGCTTTACAATCCAGCATTTGGAATTTCTTGAGAAGTCCTACAATTAAAAAAAATAGTTGGACAAAAATGATTTAGGCTGGCCGATAGACAAGCCCCAGGACAATAAACTTTCTGGAAATAAAGCTACTAGCCCTCAGGTTGCCTAGCCCCAGTACAGGAACCAAGACCTGATAAGACCTTCATCAACCACAGACCTCCTTACGAGGTTCCCCACCCTAAAGAGACTTCAAATAAAATCTTTTTGCTTCACTGCTTGTCTTCTCTAGAAATTCTTTTCTGGAAGTAGGCAAGAACCTGTAAGGCCTGGGTAAGGCCTCGGGCTGACTTTCCTTTTCTTAGAGCAACACCCCGCTCTAATCTGGGCCTGTGGTACCCCAAGATATCTGGTGATGGGGATAAAACTCCTGTGTCAAGACCCACCTACACAGCAGAGCCTGGCAAGCTACCCGTGTTTTATTTGTTATGCCAAAAACTAGTAACAATTATGAACCTCAATTCCATGACCTGAAGAATGGTTTGAGGCTCTCCCTGTCCCTGGAGCAAGCAGATGCCTTTGGGCTATACTTGCTTGCGATGGGATGTCTGGATGTTACTGGTGCCCGCTGGAGCAAAGATGAACAACGGAAGACAGTGATACAGTGATACAGCCAAGACCAAAACGATGCCAGGCGTGGCTTGACAGTCACCCGATGGGACTGGCAGGACTTGAGGTCTGAGCTGGGCAGGGGCTGGTCAAAGACTTGATCAGATCCGAGTGTTCCCAGCTGGTCCCAGGGGGCAGCGGCAGATTGGGAGGAAGGCGCTTCCTCTCTCTTCTTTACTTCTGTGGGGGCCCACTAACATCAAAACAACTGAGTTGGGGAATTCAGTTTTTTTTTGTCCAGTTGTTTCATAGAACTGGCCTCTTGGTTCTGAGGCTAGATCAATCTATTTAGACAGATTTTTTTAAAACGGAATAAGAGAAAATTCCCTTGGGGCTGGAGCAATAGCACAAAGGGTAGGGCGTTTCCTTGCATCTGCCAATCCCAGGCATCCCATATGGTCCCCGAGCACCACCAGGAGCAATTCCTGAGCAACAAGCAAGGAGTAACCCCTGAGCATTGCCAGGTGTGACCCAAAAATTAAAAAAAAAAGAAAATTCCCCCTCTCCCCAAACCCCAAATCCTAAATCAACCAACTAAAAGAAACAAACAGCAACAGATATGCTCACGACTGAAACAATTTTTTGGCGGGACAAAAGGGCTGGACCTGCCTCTGTTCTAAGGCGTGAACCTGGTGGTGCTCAGAATCCATATGAGGTGCTGAGGTCAAAGCGAGGTCAGTAGAATGCAAGGGAGGCTCCTAACGCCACAGCTTCAGGGGTAATAATTTTTTTAAGAAGTTCTACCAAGGCAGAACTTCAATAAGTCAAAGTGATGTAAAGTGGACCACCTGCCTGCCTACATCAAAAGTTCTTAAGGTATGTTTGGGAAACAATGAGAAGATAATGTTCAAAAGCTAAACCTTTCAAGAGAAAAAGCTAAGGGTTCAGTATTTCAAAATCAATCCTAATTTGCTTGTGGATTTTGCCTAAGTGAGTGTAACTTGACAGGGTACACAAGTTTTTATTTTAATTAATCAGTTAATTAATTTTCCAATTTTATTGACTATGGTTTCTAATACTGCTAAAGATAGGTTTTTTTGCACACCCACCACCTTTGACCCATGGAAAGACCCCCCTTCCCTCCCATCTGCCCAAACCATCCAAATTTACTCCTTGGTAAATTCAGTCCTGAAGAAAAACAAGTTTTCACGCATTTTTTGTTTATTACTAAATTTCTTTATAGTCAACTGATCTATAAGTGAACATCAGGTGTGGCTTGATGGCCACCTGTCGTGGGGCTGATGGGGCTCAGGCCCATGTCGTGCAGGAGATCATCACAGACTTTATCAGTCTTAAGCTTGCCCAGCAGTCCCGGGTGGCCGAGGCGGCTGGGGAGAAAGTGACCATCTCTCTCCCTTCCAGCCTCACATAAGCCACTCATGCCTGTCCCTTTCCTTCTGACTGGTTTCGTTCAGCCTAATTCCCTCATGTAGTAGAAAACTACATGATTTTTTTTTCTTCTCTTAGCTGAGGATCACTTGATCACTTGAGATCCCTTTATTCAACGATTTGCTCGAGCAGGCACCAGTAATATTTCCATTTGACCGTATCATGTGCCAGTGTAGCCCAATGGCATCTGGTTGCTTCAGGAATACGAAGAGCCTCAAACTGCCCATTCAGGGTCTTGATGAAGAAGTCTGACCATCTTGTAGGTGGGCGGCCACGTGATCTTTTGACATTCCATGGGATCCAGTCGGTAACAGCTCTAGTCCAGTGGTTGTCTCCAAATCACATTACATGTCCAGCCCATCTGATTTTCGATGCCTTGGCAAACGAGACAGTGCCCCTGACTCAGGAACAGCGATGGAGGTTGGAGCTCCGCATTCCATTCTTTCACTTGTGTTAGGCGTGATATTCCAAGCATAGCTCTTTTGATTCCTCTCTGGGAGACCCGAATAGCATTCTCATCCTGCTTTCATAGGGCCCAGGTCTCTGAGGTGTATGTTAATGCAGGGAGAACGGTGGAGTTGAAGAGATGTGCCTGGAGCCAGAGGTTCTTTGTCCTTTTTGCTATTTCTTCAATGCTTTTGAAGGCATTCCATGCCACTCTCTTCCTCCTGCGCAGCTCAGGTTTTAAGTCGTTTATCATGTTGGCTTCTCGACCTAGGTACACATAACTGCTGCATTCAGAGATACCTGTTCCATTGAGAGTGAATGGGACCTCTAGAACTAGTTCTTTACTCATGAACATAGTTTTGTTGAGATTCAGCTGTAGACCTATGTTTCCACATTCTCTGTCAAAGTCAGCCAGCATTTGTGTCGCTTGGCTAATGTTTGGTGTTATTAGAACAATGTCATCAGTGAAGCGGAGGTGGTGTAGTTAACGACCATCTATCTTCACTCCCATTCCTTCCCATTCTAATTGTCACATGATGTTCTCAAGGGTGGCGCTGAAAAGTTTTGGTGAAATGGTATCTCCCTGCCGAACCCCTCTTTTTGACATGTAGCTGAAGATACATTATGAATATTATAATTTCTTACTTCACTTGTCTCTTCTTGGACACTTGGGTTGTTTCCAGAATTTGACTATTGTAAATAGACCTGTGATCAACAAAGCAGCATAAATGCCTTTTTGTTTTTGAGTCCTTGTGATACAACAGGAGCTAAGGTGGAAGGCGCAGGTCGCGGGCAGCCAATCACACTCATGGAATAGGTAGCCAATCAGATTGTAGAAAGGGACAACTGGGGGTGGGATTTGGCAGCAAATAAAAAGACCTCCCCCCAGGGATTTCCCCTCTCTGGCCACCCAATTTGTTGCCAGTTACATCTCCCTCTCTGATTCAGGTAGGGCTGCATGACCAGAAACAGGGCCCAGTACAGGTAGGCCACACAAGGCCAGGCAAGGGCAGGACAAATTGGGCTCCGAGGCCCAGGTTATGGGCAGGGGTAGGAGGCCCAGAATAGCTCAGAATCAGGCAGGGCACAGATGCCCAGGAAATGTCAAGGTACTGAGCACAGGATCCTCACCCACGTGCACAGGGTGGTGGCTGGAGACTAAGGAAGGCCGGGACATGACAACAGGGACCGCCGGGTACAGTTGGGAGGCCCAGCAGCAGGAGCTCAGGGATGTTGCCCATGTGCATGTGGCTTTGGCCGGAGGCTGGGAGAGCATATGTAGGACAGAGAGAGCAGTGCAGGAACAGGACTGGGCCATAGTTCATGGAGGCTAGTAGATTGGGTGGGACAGGACCAGGAAGTCATTCACAAGTAACAGACATTTGGCCTAGACATTTGGGGAAGCATCTGGAACCATCTGTACAATAAACTAACTTTCAATCTTCTGAGTTTTGTACGCAAATCTTTCATACAATTCTCAAGAACCCACCAGCACAGGAAAATCTACTTTCGCATTAACACTTGGGGTAGATGTCAAGAAGAGGATTTGGTAGGTGATATAGGAACTCAATTCTTAATTCTTTGAAGTCTCCTTCTTGTTTTCATACAGACTGGACCAGTTTGCATTTTCACCAACAGTGAATGACCGTTTCTTTTCTCCCCATATACCCACCGGCACTAGTTGTTTCTGCTCTCTTTGCTGTGTGATGTTCTCAATGGTATGAGGTTGTATTTCATTGTTGTTTTGATTTGCATTTACATGATGGTAATTTTAAGGAGCACTTTTTCATAGTTATATACTTTTTCATATAGCTGGCACTATTGGCCACGTGTATGTATACCTTGAGGATGTTTCTGTTAATCACTTTTTTTTATGTTTTTATAAGGTTTTTTAGATGCCTTATATATTTTGGATATTAACTTTTTCTTTCAGATAAGTGATGAGAAAATATTTTCTGTCAGTCTGCAGGGTTTTCTTTTTATTTTAGCCACTGTTTTCTTTTGCAATCTCATTTTTTTAATTTTTGCTTTTGTTGTTTGGTCAATGGCACTGAGTCATTGAAAATGTCCCTAGATTTAAAATCTTGAAGGGTACTGCCTATGTTTTCCTCTCCATAATTGATGGACTCAGGTGTGATAGCAGGTCTCTAATCCAATTTGAATGGTCTTTTGTATAATGCATGAGGCGTGAGATAGGGGTCTGGGTTATTCATTTATTCATTTATTTTTTTCAGCACCTGGAACCATTTGCTGAATAGCCTTTCTTTGCTCCACTTAATTTTTACCTAAATCCTTTGTTGAAGATTAGCTATCCACAAACCTGAGGGCCTGTCTCTGGGCTCTCAATTCTATCTCATTAGTTTAAGAGTTTGTCTTTATTCCAGTGTCACATTATCTTGATTATTATAGTCTTATAATTTAATTTAAAGTTGGAAAGAAAAGCATTTCATTTTCTGTTTTTACCCTAGAATTGCTTTGATTATTTGGGAGGGTTTATTGCTCCACATAAATTTTGAAAGCATTTGTTCTATGTCTGTAAATATACCATGCCTCTAAAAAAATACCATATTTTTATAGGCACTGCATTCCATCTGCAGGGCATTTGGAAAGGATAGTCATCTTGGCTATATTAATCTGCCCAATCCATGAGCAGTGTTGGGGCTCAGCGGGGTACCCAACAGATATTGGGGTTTGGCATGGTCCCCTGGTACATTTGGGGCTGATGACCATTGCCCCCTCCTACCCCAACTGATGGACAAAGGAACAGAACCACAGGCTCCCTGATAGTCCAAGGCTCTAGCACTTTATTCAAGTCAAGTCTGTTCTTTAAATCCTCCCAAAAGATTGGGGGGGTGGAGGTGTAAGAGGTGATGGATCTTGATAGCAAGGTGTAAAAGCCCCCATACCCAGGGTAATCTATTAAGGGACCTCCCGCAGAGATAGACTCTTACCCTGGGAGGCTGATGGGGATTGGGGAATTATAATGTCACACTAGAACTCACTATTGAATATACACATAGAGACATCATAAACTGTTAATATCTGTAGGGCAAGCCACAAAGTGTAAGAGAAGAGAGAAAAAAATACAGGATAGAGACAGAGAGAGAGAAAGAGAAAGAAAAGGTGCCTGCTATAGGGGCAGGCTGGGGTTGGGTGGGAGGGAGTGTTTGGACGTTGGTGATGGGAATGGGGCACTGGTGGAGGGATGAGTGCTGGAACACTGTGTGACAGAGACCCAATTATGAACATCCTTGTAATTGTATATCTCACGGTGTGATAATAAAAATTAAGGAAAAAAAGAATCCTACCCTGGGTCTATAGGCCTGTCCTATAGACAGAGGCAGAATCCTGGTGTGTTCTTTTCTCCTTTCCTTAGCTGGTAAACAATTATTTTAATATATTTCTAGTCATTTTGTATAAACACAGTAGGAGATACAGATATTTACAAAGGGCGTTTTTCCTGGGAACATCTGTATACTCCAGACTACAGTCCTCAGGCCAAGTTTTATCTTAACTCCAACTCATCTGAAATTAGTTGCTTGTCTTTGGGTCAGGACATAGTTTGTTCCATGACCTTGTGTCAGGGCGCTCCGCCGGGGTCCCGACAGTGCCGGGAAGCAAGTTCCCTTCTACATCCGAGCCGGCGAGGAACGGATGAAAACTCAGGAATCCGATGCAGTTTTAAAAGGCTTTACTTATCACAGGTTCAGGCATACAAATCAGCAAAAGGAAAAACCCGATGCTTAGGATTCCAGGCAAGAACCCCAGCCACGTGTAGGCCAAGATGGTGACCACCACGTAAAAGCTTCCAAGGGGAATGAACGCTCACAAGGAGAGAGAGCCCACAAGGAAGAAGGAAGCTAGAGCGGGAACCGGCTAGTTTATATCCCTGTAACTCAGACCTTCCTCCCACTGGAGGAAAGCAGGGAGGGTCCAATGCCCTTAGGTAATCCCCTCCCTGCACCTCACCTAGGGCCTTTACTGTGCTAATGTTTTGAGCCGAAATCTGCTTAGGAATGCTTTTGTAGTGTAGAGAAGGGGGTTTCTGAGATGGCATGTCTCTGTACCTTGACCAACACCAATGCCAGTTAAATATTTCTCCAAGCCTTCACAAGTCTCCCTCTACTTCATTGTAGTTTTATATTTTAGTTGCCTTTGAGTATATCAGGGAGCCATGCTTGTTTGCTTGGGAAGCAAACAGCATTTCTCTCTGGTCTAATTACTTAGGTGTCCTACGTGGCCAGGCTAATATGCTGGTAAGATCTAGCTAGTCCCACGATGATTGTGATAGCATGGGAGAATATTTATACCAGCTAGTACAGCATACATGGTCGGATAAACTGCCACATTTAGACTACCCCCTTATCTACGGAGTGATTTGGAGGGAGGCAATCCAGAGCAGATGCAGCGGCCCTTAGGAGTCCTGCAAACAACCTTGCTCTTAGATTATCCTACTTACGACACTTAGTCCATCTGGCCAGGGTAGCTTACATTAGTAAAGCTTGCCTTGGGTCCATCTGAACCCCTCTATGGGACCCTTCTTTTTGGGGTGTAAGGAACTAGAATCAAGCTAAGGGCAGCTGAGGTTTTTTTTTTTTCATTTTTGGGTCACACCCGGCAATGCTCGGGGTTTCTCCTGGCTCTGCACTCAGGAACCACTCCCGGTAGTGTTCGGGGGACCATATGGGATGCTGGGGAACCCGGGCCGGCATGGGCAGGCCACGTGCAAGGCAAAAGCCCTACCCGCTGGGCTATCGCTCCGGCCTAGCAGCTGAAGTTTTTAGTTAGGAAACATGACGAATGCCCAGGGAGTATATATTTCAGAGCTAATTAACTTCTATATCACATATGCATAGCCTTAACTGTCTTCCTGAGTCTATATAAAAGGCCTTTGCTCTAGCATAAGAATTTGCAAAGAGCATACAGGAAAGAGAAAAACATTTCACTTACTGTACAAAACCCAGGGCTGGCAAGTAGGAGCCAGAGGGCTGTGAACAAGAGTCATCCAACACCTCCCCTTTTCTGTTTACAAAACACAAACGATTGAAATAATATCTATGAGGGGATGACAAAAATAGGAACTATTTCAGTCACAAAAAAAAGTCCCTAACAAATAGGAGGTAAGTTTCCAATCTCTTGTGTCTTCTTTGATTTCTTTCATTAGTGACTTAGGTTCTTCTTTTTTATATATTGTTAGCCTCTTTTGTTAAAGTGATTCCTAGATATTTGATTTTTTAATATTTCAGTTTTCTGCTTCATTGCTTGTATATAGAAATGTCATATATTTCTGTGTTTTGTTTTGCAGCATGCCACTTTACTGTGCAACTTTATTGTTTCTATGAGTTTTTTTTGGTAGAGTATTTAGTTTTCTATTTATAGAAATACCTTTTTTTTTTGTTTTTGTTTTTTTGGGTCACACCCAGCGATGCTCAGGGGTTATTCCTGGCTCTGCACTCAGGAATTACTCCTGGTGGTGCTTGAGGGACCGTATGGGATGCCGGGGATCGAACCTGGGTTTACCGCATAAAAGGCAAATGCCTTACCCGCTGCACTATCACACCAGCCCCGAAATATCTAATCTTTTAATACAGAATTTATGCTTTGTAATATATTTTAAATAAGTTTCCATAGAAAATTGTAGTTTTCACTCAAAAGCAGTAAGATTTTATTTATCAAAAACCTTTTTTGAATAAGGTACTGTGATTTCTAATACTGTTAATGATCGTTTCTGTATACATAATTCTAGCTCCGTGCCCTTGACCACTCCTTCCCCCCAAGGTCCCATTTCCCCCATGTTCACCCTCCCCACCTCCCCCTCACTCATTTTTGTGAATTTGTTCTCTAGTGTTTCCTTTAGCCCTTTGTTTAAAACAAAGCTTTTGTCTGTTTGGTTTTGGGTTACACCTTGTGGTGCTGAGGTCTTACTTCTGGCCCTGGTTCTGCACCTGGGGATAATTCCTGGCATTGCTCGGGGAACAGTGAATTGAATCTGGTTGGCTGAGTGCAGGCAAGTGCCCTGCTCCCTCATTATCTCTCTGGGCTGCAGCAACACGGTTTTAAAATATACAATTTTATTGTGACTTGCAACTGAAGTGTTTTCATAGGAAAGAATTTCTGATTTCATCATGGAAGATGCAGAAATATGATCTAGTTTAGTGACATTCACTTTAAACGCATATGGAAACAGCTAATCCCAGAGTCACGTGTGAACTCTGCATTTTGCTTCAGGCTCACCCTACAGGTCCATACCAAGGATGCTCTGCTGTTAGAAATGAATTGTTGTGCCCTCCTCACTAAGGTCAGAGATGAAACTGGATTTTCTTTTGGATAATTTTGTTGGGGAAAGAGATGACTCAAGGGAATAGATGCAGGTACAACACTGAAAGACTTTAATCCATGTTTAAGCTCCTTTCAACTGCCCCTGTTCCACACAACAGGCCGGCGTGAGTGGGAGGTGAATTCTCCCACAGATTCTGCCTGGCTGAAGGAGATTTCAGAAGCCTGGTGCCTCCCCCTGAAGAAGTGCCATAGGCCTATTCAACCAGCTGGTGTGCTGGAGCCAGAGGGGAATTTCTCTACTGGCGGCATAGGAATGGGTGGCTTGAGTATTTCCTTCCTGGCATGACTCAAATGCCAAGGAGGTAAAATTCACACAATGACAAGTTCACACACTGTCCCTCCCTTGTGCTTTCAATGCTCAGGTCTTGGAGTAATACTGTAGCAGACAGGCCTCTTGCCTTGAATGTTGCCAACTGGATTGATTCCTGGCACTCTGTATGGTCCCATGAGCCTGTCTAGAGTGATCCCAGAGTGCAGAGCCAGGAGTAAGACCAGAGCACAGCTGGGTGTGTCCTAAAACCAAACAAACAAATCCAAACAATAGCAACAACTGCATAGCAGAGCCTGGAAAGCTACCTGTGTCGGATTTGACATGCCAAATACCAGTAACAATTATGGACCTCATTCCCATGACTTGATGGAATGGTTTGAGGCTCTTTATGTTCCTGGAGTGGGCAGATGCCCTTGGGCTATCTCACATGTGACAGGACGTATTGAGATGTTACTGGTGCCTGCTCGAGCTAATAGATGATCTATGGGAAGACAGTGATACAGTGATACAGTAAACAACAACTACGAAAGAGTTGAGGTCTTGGCATTCCCCAGGCCACATTGGGTCTAAGGCCACAATCTGAGGGCAAGGAAGCCAGAGCGATCTGGTCCCTGCTTACCTAACCTCGGTCCTCCTTGAGCACCTGTTGCCCGTCCCACAAAAAGCACCACCAACCTGCTGCACTCGCAGTTTGCTTAAGCTCTGGCATCAGTTACCTTCCTGGGGACCAAGAAATGCAGACAGTTGATCTGTGGCCTGACACACACAAGCAACTCTAGAACTGCATGGTGATTTTTTTTTTTGTCTTTATAATTTTATTTTTGTTGTTGTTGCTGTAGCAGCCTTATTTTATTTATTTATTTTTTTTTACAATTAAAAGTTCATGTTTGGGTTTTGGTCATACAGTGTTTCAGCACCCGTCCCTCCACCAGTGCCCATCTCCATACAAATAAAAAGATATACAATTAAAAAGTTCATGTTTGGGTTTTGGTCATACAGTGTTTCAGCACCCGTCCTCTCCACCAGTGCCCATCTCCCACCAACAACATCCCCGGTTCCCTCCCCCTTCCCCAGCCCTGCTCCATGGCAGGTTCTTTATTTCTTTGCCTTTCTCTCTCTTTCTCTTTTCCTTCCCTTCCAGACTATGGATTACAGAACATACATTAAAAGGTTGTCATGTGAATCCTTTTGCCTCTATTTAATGCTCAGTTCTAGGTTGGCATTAGTACCCTGGACTATTATTAGCACCCTGTTCCATTTTATGTCTTTCCTAAACTCTGACTCCCACACGTTTGTGATAATTTCCACCTTTGACAAGACCTCCCGATATACGCTTCACTTGACCTTGGATATTGGTATCATAATATGTACATATATATTTATGCCATGCAAATAAATGCAGTCATTCTGTATCTGTCTCTCTCCTTCTGGCTAATTTCGCTCAACATAATCTTCTCCATGTCCATCCATTTATAGGCAAAATTTTTTTTTTTTTTTTTTTTTTTTTTTTGCTTTTTGGGTCACACCCGGCAACGCTCAGGGGTTTCTCCTGGCTCTGCACTCAGGAATCACTCCTGGCGGTGCTCGGGGACCATGTGGGATGCCGGGGGATCGAACCCGGCCGGCATGAGCCGGCCGCTGCAAGGCAAACGCCCTACCCGCTGGGCTATCGCGCCCGCCCCCTATAGGCAAATTTTATAACTTCATTTTTCCTAACAGCTGCATAGTATTCCACTGTGTAGATGTACCAAAGCTTCTTTATCCAGTCATCGATTTTCGGGCACTCTGGTTGCTTCCAGATTCTGGCTATTGTGAATAATGCTGCTATGAACATAAAAGTAGGGATGGTGTTTCCGCTGCGTATTTTTGGTTTCCCAGAGTAGATTCCCAAGAGTGGTATGGCTGGGTCAAATGGGAGTTCAATTTCTAGTCTTTGGAGGAAAGTCCATATTGTTTTCCAGAAAGGCTGTACCAGCCGGCATTCCCACCAACAATGGATGAGTGTCCCCTTTTCCCCACATCCATGCCAGCACTTGTTGTTCTTGCTCTTTTGAATATGTGCCAGTCTCTGTGGTGTAAAGTGGTATCTCATTGTTGTTTTGATTTGCATCTCTCTGATGATTAGTGATGATGAGCATTTTTTCATATGTTTTTTGGCCATTCGAATTTCTTCCTTGCTGAAGTTTCTGTTCATTTCTTCTCCCCATTTTTTGATGGGGTTGTTTGTTTTCTTCTTGTAAAGTTCTACCAGTGCCTGATATATCCTGGATATTAACCCCTTATCAGATGGGTATTGGGTGAATATTCTTTCCCATTCTGTGGACTGCTTTTGTATCTTAGTCACTGTTTCTTTTGAGGTGCAGAAGCTTTTTAGTTTCATGTAGTCCCATATGTTTATCTTTTCTTCTAGTTGCTTTGTTAGTGATGTTTCACCTTTGAAGATGCCTTTAGCTTCAATGTCGTGGAGGGATTTTCCTATATTTTCTTCAATGTACTTTATGGATTCAAGTCTGATATTGAGATCTTTAATCCATTTTGATCTGATTTTTGTGCATGGTGTTAGACACAGGTCCAAATTCATTTTTTTACATGTTGCTGCCCAGTTTTCCCAACACCACTTGTTGAAGAGGCTTTCCTTACTCCATTTTAGACTCATTGCATGCATGGTGATTTTTTACAAACTTTGTTTATCTTTTCCTTATAGAATGAGTATGTGTTTATGATGAAAAAGTCATAAAAACAGTAGGCTATCTAGGTACTGAATTTACTCATGAATGACCCCAAGCAAGTTGGCAGAAGTCAATCCACCATAAGAAACAAAACTTGTTTTAGACCAGTAAGTTTGGCTCTGATTTCATACGCAAGTATAGAATCCACGAGTGTAACGGAAAATAACATCTTACATTTTTGCTCATGGTCACTCAGTCTAAAATGTTCAGTAAAATCTTTATATTCCATGTGTTTACCTTTGAACACAGGATACACGGGCCGGAGCAATAGCGCAGCGGTAGGGTCTTTGCCTTGCACGAGGCCGACCCAGATTCGATCCCTGGTATCCCATATGGTCCCCTGAGTACCACCAGGAGTAATTCCTGGGTGAAGAGCCAGGAGTAACCCCTGAGCATTGCCGGGTGTGATGCCACCCCCAAAAAAAAAAACAAAATAAAAAAAGATGAGCATGGATACAGAATATTGCCAACCTGGGGTTTCCATGGGCTAATTGGAATGGTGGCATTCACAGACTGAGGACAGAGAGGAGACAAGTTCAAATTGAGACAGATGTGTCCAGCCCGGATCTCCCTCAGCTCAGTCAATACATTCTTTGTCTCTTATTCCCACGGGTGACAGTGGCTAGAAATCAAGCCAAGTTAGACCAATAGTTTCTCCTGATCCTTTGTTTCTCTGAGTGCAGTGACACTGGAATTTAACGACTCCTGGATGATAGTAAAGTCAGATGCAGCCACAGCCGTGAACCCCGGCATCAGGATTTGGGAGGCTGCCCCTCTTGAAGGCAGTGTGATCTTGCTGAGGGAAAATTGCTCTGTCATAGGACATCTACAATTACACCTCGTCTCCAGAGCTGAATTTTGCAGTCAAATCACAGAGGAGGAAGCTTCCTGTGGTGGTTGGAACACATGTCCTCAGATTCCATGTGGCCTCTGTTGAACTTGGGTGGGCCTCTGTGGCGCTGGGGACCCGAGGCCACACAGCTGTGCCTGCCTTTCCTGGGACAGGCCCCCTGGGAGCTTCCTGCTGTCTTTTTGCTTTTATTTTCCCGAGCTTTGTGGAGACAGACTTTACTGAAGTGTGTTTCGGTTTAGCAGTGCTGCGTGGTTTGAGCCACACTTCTGTTGGGACCTGATGACCATGATAGAGGAGTGAATGCTTCTGCTCCTCACACAGTGGCCATTGGACCTGGTGGTGGCAACTGCTGAGATGGCTTCGCTACTCTGGCTGCTTTGCAAGAAGCTGAGAGACCCTGGGTCCGTGCTCTGAACAGACTATGGAGGAAGGTGGCTGAGTGGCCCTGCCATCGTGGCGGTAGCTGGACACACACTCCGGCTGCTGTATGACTCATCATATGAGTCCTTGTTGAGAACTGCCCAACTGACCTTGGGCAGCCTGAGAGCAAGACAGTAACAATAACGTGACGGCATTGATTTAAGTCACTAGGGATGATCCATTAGACAGCAATAAAAATTGGAAGCAAACATGTACGAAATACATCACAAAATTTCTATTGGGAAATTTTATATTGGAGGTTTCATATTGGGGACATCTTGGGGATACACCTATTACCAAGATGCTGGGGGCCAGTGAGTGGCTAGTGGCCCTGAAGAGGAAAAAGATCTTTCACACCAGATGGAGAGATGGATATTTCATGGGCCAACCTGCCCAGCACAGCACCTAGTGGTTTTATTAAACACCTGCCAAGAAGCTCTTGAGAATCTATTTTTTAGATGATGAACATTCGCAGTTAGTGACTTTGGGACTAGATCACTCTTTGCAATGTGTTATAATGGTGAAATGTATGTAATTGGTTGCTGGTTTTAAGAGTGGAAGCTTGAAGTGCTCTATTTTTAGAGAAGGAATTCAGGGAGTGGCCTGTAATATGGTAATTTTGCCAGTTATCAGACTTCACACTACAAACTGCAAGGTTGGCTTTCAGCTGGGGTCCAGACTGTTGGCTGCCCTGAAGAGTTTTCCTAAGTTCTCAGAAACATGGCAACTAACTTTTCAAAATAATTCTTTGGATAGAATCTTAGACAGAGGTCGGCCTCAAGGCAGAGATGGAGATGGAGGCAGAGTTAGGGGAAAGGACAGAGGTAGAAATGTATTGGTTCTGTTTCATCCTGGGTTATCCCTGGCAATGCTCAGTGTTTACTCCTGACTCTGCTCAGGGATGACTCCTGGTGATGCTCAGGGGACCTATAGGGGGTCAAACCCCAGTGAGACTCACGCAAGGCAGTGCTCTGTCCACTCTACACTCTATCCCTCAACCCATTTTCCCGGCACTTTCCTACAGAGATACTTGAAGGAAGGAAGGAAGGAAGGAAGGAAGGAAGGAAGGAAGGAAGGAAGGAAGGAAGAAAGGAAGGAAGGAAAGAAAGGATAACCAACCATTGATGTTGCTAAACGTTGGCTCCTGGCGACAGCAACATTAGCCAGGTGAGTTTGTAATCTGACTAGTGTGTGTGTGTAGCTCAGGGAGCAGAAACACACAGAAAAATGCTCATTTCTGCCACCAGCACCTGGGCAGAGGCTATTGGGGAGTCTGAGTTTTGAACAAGGCACCGACCCAAGAATACGTTTTTATTGCAACATCACTGAGCCCTAGAATGCAGGCCAGACCCCAAGAGGTCCCTATTTGCTGGACCTGATTCCCTGACTGCTGATGTGGAGACCACATCTGGAGTGGCTGAGTGTACATTTGAACCCCGAGACCCACTAGGAACCGAGGCACCCAGTCGGGGCAGAGCTCTGTCTGACTTGGAAATGGTCTGTTCACTATGGTGGGGTAAGAGCTTTAGATTTGAATGAAAACCTTCAAGCAGAAAACGTTTGAAATGATCAGGAGTCCTTTTGTTTTAGTGTAATTCATTAATGTATACTATGAGAAAGTCTAACAGGACACACTTAAAAAATCAAACATCAAATTCACACCAGGAAATTAACTAATCCCTTAGAAAATAAAGACTCAATTAGCACGTCAAAGGAATTGAAAAATGTAGTTTAATGATACCAATATCCAAGGCCAGGAAAACCATGGATCAGGAGATCTTGTCAGTGGGTGGAATATACCACAAGTGTGTGGGAGTCAGAGGTTAGGTAAGACAGAAAAGGGAACAGTGTGCTAACAATTGTTGGATATGATAATACCAGCCTAGAACTGAGCATTGAATGTAGGCAAAGGGATATACATGATATAAATGTATGTATTGCAAGCCACAATGTGTAAGAGAGAGAGAAGAGAGAGAGAGAGAGAGAGAGAGATAAAAGAGAGGTGAGGTGCTTGCCATAAAGGAAGGCTTGGGGAGGGGGGGGGGGGAATCGGGGGACATTGGTGGTGGGAAATGGGCACTGGTGGAGGGGATGGGTGCTGGAACACTGTATGACCGAAACCCAAACATGAGCATCTTTGTAATTATATAACTCACGGTGGTATAATAAAATTTTTTTTTAAAAAAAGAAATAGATTACATGCATGAAGATAAAAAAAAAGAAAAATGTAGTCTAGGAAATGGTTTGTGCCTGGCAGGGAGTGCTTTCCCAGTGTTTCTGACCAACCATGAGTGCCTGGACCTGTTGAAGTGCAGGACAGAAAGTGAAAAGTACTTAAGGGAGTGACTGGGGGTGTAAAATGCAGAATTACTTAGAGCAGAGACTCCCAAAGTTTCCTTCTTATTTGAATCACCTGGAGACTCTTAATATTCCTACTATCTTCCTGCTATTCCCAACAACATGGTTGAGACCCAGACCACAATGCCGACATCAGAACCATCTTTGCAAACTGCTGGACCCAGGCTTCAGTAATTTTTTAAAAGTCTGTTCAAATGGTTCTAGTGTGCAATCAACTCCGAGGCCCACTGATTTAGAGATGACATCACTGGCACTTAGGACTGCATTTCGAGTTGGAAATGAAGTCGCAGAATCTGTCTGGGCAGACGGTTCTGAATGGAGAGTTTGTCCTGGGTCCTAATTGGTGGATGTTCCACCAATTTTGTAATCATTTAAACTGAAATAAAACCTCTCTCCTTCCTTCCTTCCTTCCTTCCTTCCTTCCTTCCTTCCTTCCTTCCTTCCTTCCTTCCTTCCTTCCTTCCTTCCTTCCTTCCTTCCTTCCTTCCTTCCTTCCTTCCTTCCTTCCTTCCTTCCTTCCTTCCTTCCTTCCTTCCTTTCTTCCTTCCTTCCTTCCTTCCTTTCTCCCTCCCTCCCTCCCTCCCCTCCCTCCCTTCCTTCCTTTGTTCCTTCGTTCCTTCCTTCCTCCCTCCCTCCCTCCCTCCCTCCCTCCCTCCCTCCCTCCCTTCCTTCCTTCCTTCCTGTGTTCATTTCAGAGGTCAAACCTTGATGGGGACTAGCCAAATAGCAAGGGTAGTATATGGATCCTTTCAATCCAGAATGTTTGAGTCAAAGAGTTAGAATGCTTCCCTGGAATGCTGCCCCTCAGTGAGGGTCCTGTTTTCTGCTTCTTACCTTGAAGAACATCCTTTTGTGGAATTTCTTTATGAGGAAAATCCTCACAATAACTTAAGGTCCTTGGATATGTAAGTCTAAGATGGCTAGGCATGTGAACAAAAGCATGTTCTCCTTTTTGTGATTTCTAATTGTAAGCAATAAATATGGTACATGGAGGACAGTTAGGGCTCTCAGTCCATGAGGCTCTTAGCCCTTTGACCCCATGACTAAGTATGTTTCTCTTATATCTGTCTCTTCTTAATCCTCCAGTGTCCTGCTTCAGACCTGTTCACCAGGCTGATCCCTGGCAAAACCTTTCATCTGCGAACTTGTAGCTGTCACCCTTGAACTGCCCCACCTTGGAAGACCCTGGGCTTCTGCACACGTATCTGGAGTCACGGCCCAGCCTCCCCAGAGGCTACATCTCTGGTTTCCCACTGTGCTGGTGTCAGCCTGTCTGCCTGATCTCCCTCTGGCTGGGTTTAGCTGAAGTTCCAGTATAATCAATCGGGTGTCCTGTGGACGTCTTTGTTCAATCTGGTGCTCTTTCTGCTTTGTAAGTATAAAATTGTTCCTTGACTGGGTTTTGTTAAATGCTTCGAGCAGGACAGAAACTTTGCTGGAAATTTCACTGCCCCCCCTGCTCCCACGTCCCCAGCCCCTTAGTGAGAGAGTGGGGACATTCCAGCTCTGGCTGCAGCGCTGAAGCTCTGGGAACTTTCACCTCTCCAAGTGAGTCTGACTCACTTGGCTACATGGGGATAAAGGGACTTTGTCAAAGTCGGCCTCATTTGCCACTTCAAGCATCATGTCTGTTGACGTTGCAAAATAGCAGAAGAATTCGACAACAGACCTTTTCAGAATGTTCATCATGGTAGACAAAGGACAGCCCAAGTGGGTCAGCAGCTGGCCTGGAATATTTTCTGGGTGAGGAATTTCATCCATGTATTCAGGCTTCCCGGATCTCGATGTCTTATCCCCATCACCACCTGCTGTTTCCTCAGTGACACAAACAGGCAGAGGCATCAGCTACTTTCCTCTTTCCCATTGGAAAGAGCATATTGTTCCTACATTGTTGACAGGGTGACACTTGGGGACTTCTGTGATGGCCTCCAACCCAAGTCTGCACAGAAGTGCTGGACAAGAAAAGTTCCCAGACCACCCATAGTGGGCTCCTTAAAACACCAGCCAACTCTGGCGATCTCTAAAAGAGATGGAGGCATGGAGACAGTCAGTTCATGTGCAACTAGTTACATTCCCCAGTGCTTTGTGCTGGGAGCGTTGCAGGTTTGGTGGAGATAGGACAAAAGGCTAGTTCCAGGCACAGACACGTACTGTGAAGGGTTGGGGGCAGGTCATTGCACCTAAGTCATTCTGCCCTGTGTGGAGTAGGGGAACGATTCACGCTAAAGGAGGGGGTGCCCTTTATTGAGGGTAGCTTCATTTGGTGAGTTCAGGTGACTACCATTCCCAGTAGCAATAGTTCTGCAATTGATTCACCCAGAGAGGGGTTCTGACATTGGGCTGCTCCACCACCTCCGTGCCAGTGGCACAGAGAGCCATCTCTTGTGTTTCTTGGGCCATATGTGTATAGTGAAGTAGACTCTAAGCAAAGTTAAAGTAACAGACTATGAGAAAAAGCAACATCATTGGAAGATGAAATACAGGTGCTATAGATTAATAAAAGTTCTCTTTATAAATCAATGATACAAGTTAGAATAATTTATTAAATATTTTAGGTAAAGGAAGAAAAGGTGATATTTCCTGGAATAAATGTAAATGGCGAACATGAATGGAGGTCCAATCTCATTTATAATTACGGAAGTGCATACGGGGGCTCTTATGTGTCTGGTATTTATTTGAGTGAAAAATTAAAATATATTTTGATTAGGGTGTGCCTTAATGTGGTGGACAAGATGTTGACCATTCCTCTCATTTCCAAGGAAAAGCAGATTAAAGACTCTGTATAAGCATCAGATGATTAGAGGACAAGTGTCCTTATAGGGGAGAAATGTGGTGGACACGAGCATGTTTGAACGATTGTAATAGAATCTCTCCTGGGCTTCTGGTGAGGGCTTTGTGACTTGAGAGGCAGGAAGCATCGGGAAGACGAAAGTGCTCACGTCTGTATCATGAACTTTGATACTGAGGGATTCCATCAGCGATGGGCGCATCCATAGGTGCAGAAAACAGCTGCTGTCCTCGCAGGGCAAGTGGACAGAAGGGAGCAGAGCTCTGTGACTGGGTCCTAAGGAGAAGACAAACAACAATGAGAGGAAACCAAGGGCCAGAGAAGCAGTACTGCAAGTGGACTGCTGGCCTGGCATGTGGCTGACCCTTCTTTGGTCTCAGATACCACGTATGGTCCCCTGAGCTCTGCCAGGAGTGATTCCTGAGCAGAGTCAGGAGTAAGCCCTGAGCACTGCTTGGTGTGACCCATAAAACAAACAGGAGGGAAAAAATCAGACACCCAGGAAACAACCAAGGAGTCAAGGACAAAGGGGTGGGGCCTGGGGAGAAACCCAGCAGCCCTTAGGGGTGCCTGAGATCACTATGTAGTGCTTGTGACTCTTGGGGCTACATTTGCCTTGCAATAGGAGCATGTGTGACTGACAACCTAAGTCTGTAGGCCCCTGGCTATGGCTCCTGGACTTCCTGTGTTGGAGCAGGCAGCCCTTGGAGCTGGAGAGGCGCTGAACGGTGCTATCTGCGGCTGCTTCATCAGAGAGAGAGGCTCCTCACCACGGCTGGTCACCGTGACTACAAAGCCCCTGACCTATGTCTAGGAACATCACTGAAACTGTGCTCATCCAAGGCACCTCCTGCCTCGAGTCAGGGCTCCGAGCACCCATATTTAGAGTAAGGGAGGCCTTGTTTTTATTGACAGTGTTTTTTTTTTGTAGACTGAGAAACACTCACCCCTCATCAGTTTGTGACTGAGACAGGTGCCTGACCGCAGAGCAAACCCACAGCTTGAGAGATCTGGGTTGCAGAATCTACAAGTCAGGGCAGAACCAGAACTGAGGGATAGTGATAAGCGGAAGTGGCCATGAAAGTCTGGACTGTAGCAACACACCAGCAGCCCTAAGGAAACTCCAATTCCAAGCATTTGCTCACTCCTGGTACCTGCTCAGTCAGGTACCTCCCCACTCCCAGCTGCCTCAGCTTCCACCATGTGTCAGTTTTAGACTTTAAAATGGGAGCAGAGATGTTAGCGTTAAAGCTACAGACACCACAGGATCCTGATAAGTCATTTAGGACTATGTCCTACAGCTTAGAAAGCTGCAGTTTAACAGAAGTTTATAATCTTAAAATGAAGGAACGTGAGAATTGGTCACAAACGATGGAACAAAATAAACACGTGGAGGAAAGTTTTAATGTAGTAGAACTTGGAAACTCACTTGAAAAAGACTTTAAAAGAGACCAGAGGTGATGTTGGGGTGATAGCACAGCGGGTAGGGCATTTGCCTTGCATGCAGCAGACCCAGGTTCAATCCCCTGCATCCCATATGGTCTCCTGAGCACTGCCAGGAGTAACTGCTTAGTGGAGAGCCAGGAGTAACCCCTGAGCATCATTACTGCTTATGACCCAAAAAGACAAATAAATAAATACATAAATAAAGAGACCAGAGGGATGATTCAAAAGGTTGGTACACATGCTTGGCATGCATATAGCCTTTAGTTTGATCCCTGACATTATATGGCCCCTGATGGCCTCTAGCAACTTTGGGCTCAGCATGGAGGATATCGGGCCCAGGTCCTCATTGCTGGGCTGATCTCCCAGCATGGCCCCAGTTCTTCCAAACACCTCTTGGTGTGACCCCCTAAGAGAAATACAAAAAAATTAATTAACTATAATCAAATCACTCTGAGATAGTTACAGGACTGTTCACAATCAGGATTTTATCTTATTTATTTATTTTTATGATAAGGTTTTTATTTTTATTTTTTTTTGCTTTTTTGGGTCACATCCAGCAATGCTCAGGGGTTTCTCCTGGCTCTGCACTCAGGAATTACTCCTGGTGGTGCTCAGGGGAACACATGGGATGCCGGGATCGAACCCAGGCCGGCATGGGCCAGCCGCGTGCAAGGCAAACGTCCTACTCGCTGGACTATTGCTCTGGCCCAGATCAGGTTTATAAAGCAACAGTTTTAACTGGAATAAGAAAAACAATTGATAAACAAAATGAGATAGAGAACAAGAACAGGGAAAATACAAACAGCTTTCATACAGCAATAATGCATGTAAAGAATAGAGTAGAAGAACTTAGTATTAAACAGAAGGATTAGCTGATTGGCTTAGTGAGTTGGAACATCTGTTAGTATAAAATACCCCCAAGCATGGTGGGAAATGTGCCCTGGTGGAGGGACGGGTGCTGGAACACTGTATTACTGAAACCCAATCATGAACAGCTTTGTTATTGTCTATCTCACAGTGATATTATAACATTTTTTAAAAAAGATAAAAAAAAAATACCCCAACATAGCAGCAAATAGAATCAAGAATGGGAAAATAAGGGGGCCCGAGACATAGCGCAGCAGGCAGCGCCTTTCCTTGCACGAGACCGACAGGGGTTGGAATTCCAGCATTCCACGTGCTGGTCTCTGAGTAGGGCCAGGAGTAATTTCTGAGGCAGAGCCAGGAGTAACCCCTTGGCATCACTAGGTGTGACCACAAAACCAAAAAATAAAATAGGAAAATCTGAAAAGCTGTATGAGTCCTAAGGGATAGTAGACAGAGGAAGAGCAGCTGCTCCATAAACAAACAGCCCAGGGGAGGAGACAGAAAGGCTGCAGGAGCGAGTCAGAACTTCCCTAATTTGGGAAGGAGCCAAACATCCAAATATAAGAGGCTCAAACAATACCAAATAATATAAAGTTAAATGTAAAAACTTCAAGACATATTCAATTTTATGTCAAACATGTTGGGGGAGCAGGAACAGAGAGATGGTACAATGGGGAGGGTGCTTGTCTTGAACATGTCTATCCAGGTTTGACCCCTGCCACTCCATATGGTCCTCTGAACACCTCCAGGAATGATCCCTGAGAGAGTCAAGAGTAAGTCCTCAGCATCTCTGGGTGCACCCCCTCCAAAGTGTTAATATATAAAAATAAGAACAGAATATTACAATAATATAGGGGAAATGATTTGCATGTAAGAAACTATACAGTTATCTGTGACGCTTTCAGCAAAGCCAAACAGGGCAGAAAGAACTAACAAGATATCTTCAGAGTGGGCCAGAGCGATAGTCCAGTGGGTAGTGCATTTGCCTCCCACGCGCGGTGACCTGGGTTTGATCCCTGGCATCCCATATGGTCCCCAAGCACCATCAGGAGTAATGGAATGAGTGCAGAGCCAGGGTAACCCTGAGCATTGCTGGGTGTGACACAAAAAGATAAAAAATAGGTTCAGAGTGCTGAAAAATGGGACTTTCAAGGGATACTACTCCATTCTGTAGATTATCATTTATAAAAATTACAATGATATTTTGATAAAATAGAACAGAAAATATTAACTTTTGTATGAAATCACAATAACACCAAGTGGGTAAAGTAATTTTATTTCAGTAGGTGAAACTCCATATACAAAAAATAACATCAGTTCATTAGCCAGTGAGTCGATCATTACTAAATAAGCAATATTATTTTAATATGTATTATTT
Source organism: Cryptotis parvus (assembly GCA_021461705.1). NCBI lineage: Eukaryota > Metazoa > Chordata > Mammalia > Eulipotyphla > Soricidae > Cryptotis > Cryptotis parvus. The sequence continues at coordinate 47,328 of JAJIBD010005301.1, forward strand.
TAATACGTAAAATACATATTAAAATTAGCATTAGTTTTTTTTAATTTTAACATCCCCATACCATGCAACCGATGTATCTGAGGGAGGAAGCAAAGCGTGTGAATATGTGTGCTGGGAACTCATCTCCACATCCCCTCCTTTCTTGATATTCTTCCCACGGGTTTTAGAATGAAAGTTCCAGTGCTCCCTTCTGTTGATCTTTCCCAGTTGGAGTGGCTTACAGGAAGGTTCAGAGAGTGTGTTACAGGAACCCGGTTTCCAGGCCCCTGATGACTTTGTTCCTTAACTACCACACACCTGGCTTCCTCTCTGTGCCCATTTCTGGCACCTGAAGCTTGTCCCTATAGTCTTGCTTAGTCTACTGAAACCCTTCAATCAGGATAAAATTCTTCCCTGTATTTCCCTGTGACCTGCCTCTCGAGGTGTTGCAGGTGTGGCTGTGGTGCCCGGCTGCGTCAGCAGGTAGCAGACAGGATACAGGCTTGTCTACACCCAGGGCTCTGGCCCATGGGCCCTGGATGGTTGATGGTCTGGCATAGAAAAGACTGAGCCCCCTGGGATTAACCTAGAGCCACAGCTGAGCTTGGCAAGCTACCCATAGTGTATTCGATATGCCAAAAACAGTTATAATAATGGATCTCATTCCCAAAGAATGGAGATGTTACTGGCATCTGCTTGAGCAAATCGATGAACAACGGGAAGATAGGTGACAAGTGATTTCCCTGTGATGCTCAATTATGGTGTCTTTATTCTTTTTGAGAGGGAGGGCTCTTTGGGCCATACCCAGCATGCTCAGGGTTTACTCCTGGCAGGCTAGGGGGCCATATGCGGTACTGAGGATTGAATTCAAGTTTGCCACGTGCAATGCAAAGGCTCTCCCCATTGTTCTATCACTCCAGCCCCTCAATTACAGTCTTGTGAAATGTATGAGGCATATGTCCTGCTCACTTCTTTCTGGATTCCTGACCCACAGAAAATCAAACATCTTTTAAGATGGTACACTTTGGGGTAATTTGCTGTACAACGGAAGATTAGTTAAAATAATCATCGAGATTCTCAGTTGTTTGTGATTTAATAGCACATACATGTGAAACAAGTGGGAACAAGTATACATACGTAAGTGATTATGAATGGACAGCCTAAAAGGTCTTAGAACCAACAGGATACCTAGCAGCGAGATAAGTCTCATTCCCAGGCAAAGCCCCATAGGAAAATAATTGGAATGGCCTGATTTTGTAGGCATAACATTATTTGTTGCCTCCCTCAGATTTCCTTCCTTATTTACAGTTTTCTGCACCTCATTTTGTTCTAATTCTAACTTAATCCTGCTATACTGTATGGAGTACACCTTTATGGGTTATCTCTTTATAGAATCATTAGGCTAAATAAAGTGTTTACCTACTTGGATGGTTAAATGAGACAGTTCCTTGCATGGTATTTTGGGGGCTGACTTGGGCCCAGCATTTTCCCCCAGGTAAGCTAACAAATCACAAAGTACATTTTGGCCCTACTCCAAGTGACACAATTGTGCCTTTAAGGTGAAAACTAGCACAGGGCTCTGAAAAGAACTTGGTGTCCCTGTTTCCTACATTCTTTCATTCTATCTCCTTTTGGATGAATTGATGTCATTTATATAAAAATATCACAAGTCGAAACTAAACATTTCCCAGCCCCGGGCACTTTTGCTTCCTGAGGCCCTATTTCCTGTCAAGGAATGAAGTCGCCTGTTCTACTGACTAGAGACAGTGGGCGGGGCAGAATTTCTAGGTCTGAGTACCAGCACCGTTTTGAACATACCATTATGTAATATGGGGTTGTCTATAAAATATAAGGTGTGCATCGGCAACCAGACTAGCAGCCATTTCCTCTGTGTCTTGACACTCAAAACATATCTTGGGGGTGAGCCTTGAGAACCAGTTACATAGCATTGCCCTGTGAACAGGGAGTCTCTTCTGATTTATTTGACTACTGAAAATAGCATTGGCAATAACCCAACAGTATATCCACAGATGTATTATTTATTAAACTTCTTATTTATGTTTTTCTGAGAATTCATGATTCCTTTTAAGGGAAAGGGCAAGTAAGCATCTCTGGCTTACCCTAAACAACTGCTGTTGGTATTTCAAATGAAGCAATAATGCACACAAATTCCAAATACCAATTTTAGAGGCAAGATCCTTCAGTTTCTTTAGAAAACATTATTTTTAGACACTTTGTAAAGGTTTATTTTTTTCTTTGTGGGTCACACCCGGCGATGCTCAGGGGTTACTCCTGGCTCTGCACTCAGGAATTACTCCTGGCAGTGCTCGGGGGACCATATGGGATGCCGGGATTGAACCTGGGTCGGCTGCGCGCAAGGCAAACACCCTACCCGCTGGGCTATAGCTCCGGCCCAAAACCCAAAAGGTTTTTTTTTTTCTTTTTGCACAGAGGTAAAACAGTTTATTTCATTTTGAATTGAGATTTTTTTTTGATTTAATATATTTATTATTGAATAATGATTTTTTTTTACAGTTAAAAAGTTCATGTTTGGGTTTTGGTCATACAGTGTTTCAGCACCCGTCCCTCCACCAGTGCCCATCTCCCACCAACAACATCCCCGGTTCCCTCCCCCTTCCCCAGCCCTGCTCCATGGCAGGTTCTTTATTTCTTTGCCCTTTCTCTCTCTTTCTCTTTTCCTTCCCTTCTAGACTATGGATTACAGAACTTACATTAAAAGGTTGTCATGTGAATCCTTTTGCCTCTATTTCATGCTCAGTTCTAGGTTGGCATTAGTACCCTCGACTATTATTAGCACCCTGTTCCATTTTCTGTCTTTCCTAAACTCTGACTCCCACACGTTTGTGATAATTTCCACCTTTGACAAGACCTCCTGATATATGCTTCACTTGACCTTGGATATTGGTATCATAATATGTACATATATATTTATGCCATGCAAATAAATGCAGTCATTCTGTATCTGTCTCTCTCCTTCTGGCTAATTTCGCTCAACATAATCTTCTCCATGTCCATCCATTTATAGGCAAATTTTATAGCTTCATTTTTCCTAACAGCTGCATAGTATTCCATTGTGTAGATGTACCAAAGCTTCTTTATCCAGTTACAATTACAAAGATATACAATTAAAAAGTTCATATTTGGGTTTTGGTAACAGTGTTCCAGCACCCATCCCGCCACCAGTGCCCATCTCCCACCACCAACATCCCCGGTTCCCTTCCCCATCCCCCAGCCCTCCTCCATGGCAGGTTCTTTATTTCTTTCCATTTCTCTTTCTTTCTCTTTTCCTTCCCTTCCAGACTATGAATTACAGAACATACATTAAAGGGTTGTCATGTGTATCTTTTTGCCTCTATTTAATGCTCAGTTCTAGGTTGGCATTAGTACCCTCGACAATTGTTAGCACACTGTTCCATTTTCTGTCTTACCTAGCCTCTGACTCCCACACGTTTGTGATAATTTCCACCTTTGACAAGACCTCCTGATCTATGTTTCACTTGACCTTTAAGACTTGGTTTTCCACTGCTGGTGAAGCCTCACCTCTGGCACTTTCTTAGTTGATGGCTTAAAAAGAACATTCTGGAAGACTTGTTCAATAAAGCATCATTCATTGACATTACCGTTGGCTTGATGATAGTTAGACTTTATAGCTTTAAAAACTTCTAGTTTAAGGGACAAAGAGATGGTTCAGCAGTTAGAGCACTTGTATGTGGTTGACCTGGGTTTGGTCTCTGAGCTCGCCAGGCGTGATCCCTCAGCACAGAGCCTGGAGTAAGCCCTGAGCACTGCCAGGTAGGGGCCGAAAACAAAAACCAAAAAAGCAACTTATAATTTAAATAAATATAGACCATTTCTTTTAGCATATAAGCAATAGGTAATAACGTGTTTTCTTATATAAACATAAGTAAGCAGAAATCCATGCTTAGTACATTTTCTCTGATTTTTTTCTTTTTTTGGTCACACCCTGCAATGATCAGGGGTTACTCCTGACTCTATACTTAGGAATTACTCCTGGCAGTGCTCGGGGGACCATATGGGATTCCAGAGATTAAACCCGGGTTGGCTGCGTGCAAGGCAAACACCCTATCTGCTGTACTATTGCTCTGGCCCCTTCACTGATTTTTTTTTAAGTTCTTGACTTATTTAAAACATATTTAGTCCATTTTTTAATTATAGCAACAATAGAAATGCTAAATTTCTCCCTTATTTTCTATGTATGAATTGTCTGAGATATTTTATAAGGACTCTCTTAGTCCACATTCTGCTCTGTGTAAAGCAGAACATGATGATCTTCCACACTGGGTACCTGGAGGGTTTGGTAGAGGTCGGGCCTTTGTAAGTTTTTCTCTGAATTTGCCTTCTCTTTCTTTCTTTTTTCTTTCCTTCTTTTTTTCTTAAAAATATCAAACAAACCTTAATTTATGTATCTGTCCTTTTGTACCTGGAGATTTCACTTACACCATAATGTTTTCAAGATTCATCTATATTAATGCATGTGTTAGAAATTCTTTAGATTTATTAATGTGTGAATAGCATTCTATTGGATGGATGAATCATAGTTGTTTATCTATTTATCCACCGATGAGCATTCGGGTTCTTTCCACATCTAGACTTTTGTGTGGATGCAGATATCTCTCCAAGATTCTGATTTCGATTCTTTTGGCTAAATAACAAGTTTTCCTTATTATTTTTGGAGGGCGACCATTGGCCACAGCCAGTGGTGCTCCAGGGCTGATTTTGTGCTCAGGGGGTCACCTCTGGTAATGATCCAGAACTACTTGGTGTCGGGGTTAAAGTGGGAATGGTTACATACATGGCAAACATTGTAACCCTCTATTCTCTCCCTGGCCCTTGTCTTTTTTGTTTTATTTTTGACCACACCTGACAATGCTCAGGGCTTACTCTGGCACTCATGAATCTGCACTCAGGAGTCACTTTTAGTGAGACATGGGGGACTCTATAAAGCACTGGGGATTGAACCATTATATAAGGCAAATGCCTGGCCCTCTGTACAATTGACTCCAGTTCCAAACTGGCCCTTTTCTTACTTTTTGTCTTTGTAGCCCTCTCAACATTATTTTATGATGAAAATGTGAAAGCGTCCTATAATCCCCCGGCCCCCAAACATGCCCATCTACCTCTCTTCATGCAAGAGTGATCTGAGGTCAAGGACTGTGTTTGATTATCTCTGTCCCCCATTATTTAATAGGATTCAGTAATGAAAATTGCATATTTGGCTACTTGACCTGTCAAAATCCAATTGAGGAAGAGAAGTAGAGGCGTTATCACAGAGGAAACTCCTCATCACCGAACTTTCTCTTCTATAACTTAGGGTCATGGAGGAAGGAGAGTGTCAGAGAAGGTTGAAACATCAGGTTCATAACATGTTTTCGGGCTGAAACATCATATTCATAGCATGCTTTTGGGCTGAAACACTGTGTTCATAACACGTTTTTCATCTCTTTCGGTCTGAGTACATGTCTACTGTTTCAAAATGTGGATTTGAACATCACTCATTGTGATCAAAAAGCAAAAACCGAAAAATCACTTCAGCTAAAGAATATAAGATTATTGCCTTCTGCCCTGAGGGTTTCATTGGGAAGGTAAGCAAGGGAGAAAGAGTTAAACACCAATACTAGTGAAGGGAAAACAGGCCACTCTGAGCTGCTGTACCTTATTAAGGTGGGGGAAGTCCCCTGCATCATCTTGTAGACAGAGCCCTGTGCTCAGATCCGATTTCCCAGTTGCAGACCCCTCGTGGTATGAAGGAAGGGCTGTGTCTCTGTTTCCCCTTATACTCCCATGTGTTCCACTGATTTTTATTTAGCACCGCCTACACGTTTTTTCCCAGCCTCTGTAAAATTAAGTATGAGTGGGCTTTGAGCTACATTGATGGTTTCCAGAAGGTCTTGTGAAAAAGGAAACAAATTATTCTTTGAATCAGGTCACAACCATTGTACCCCAATCTCTTTGAGAAAAGGTAAGCTTTGATTATGGTTATGCAACCCCGCTGTTCTGTTTTCTCTTCCATATGTTGTTTTCTGTAACGTGGCACTGTTAAAAAAAAAAACAACCTTCCGGTGCTGTCCCACTTGAGGATTGATTTCAAATGTTTAGCTTGTCCTGAATTAGCTGTGGCTTCTGACACATGTCATTAGAAGGCAGTGGTACCGTCTCTATCAGACCAGAAGCATGGTGCAGACCAAAGATCTCTTGCAGATTATAGCTTTGAAACCAGGGGACTGGGCTGGTCTTTGATGTTTGGAAGTCTGCCTTGGATTCTTTATGGGAACTGGTGCTAAAAAACTTGTGATAAAATGACATCATTATAATAAAACGTTTTTTTTTTAAATAAGGGACCAAGGACATACGCTTTACAGAATGACTTTTCCTATCTCATCAGGTGGTCATGGCATTTTTTAAGAAGTAGATGCTGAGGAGTTAAGTGACCTAAAGCCACACTCATTCCATTTTGGTTAGTGTATCCTGTTTGGGTAATGGCGGAGGTCACCCACTAATGGGAGGGCAGCTTCCTTATGATGAGAACAAGGACTTGGATCCAAAGCCCAAGTAGAAATTCCCATCTAATTGCTCATTAGCTTTGCAATTCTGGCAACATCTTACTCTATTGGACCCTCAACTTCTTCACCTACATGTTTGGCTTATCGTAGTTAAATTGCAAGTTTGCTTTGAGTTTCAAGTGAAATAACGACCATAAAACGCTGCCTGCATTGTGTATTTAACAGCTTGCTAATACAGGCTGATGCAGGAATCTGCCCTCAAGTTTTCTGGCTTATCTCACCTATATATGTATATATGTATGTATGTATGTATGTATGTATGTATGTATGCGTATATGCGTATGTATGTATATGTTTGCATGCATGCATGCATGTATGTATGTATGTAGATTTGTTTTGGGACCACACCCTGAGATGCTCAGGGCTTACTTCTGGCTCTGTACTCAGGAATCACTCCTGGTGGGCTCAGGGTACCATATAGGGTACTGAGGACCAAACTCAGCTTGGCTGCATGATGTGCCCTGCCCATTGTGCTGTCACTCAGGTCTCTGATCTCATGGTTTTTTTTTTTTTTTTGCTTTTTTGGGTCACACCCGGCAATGCTCTGGGGTTTCTCCTGGCTCTGTACTCAGGAATTACTCCTGGCGTTGCTCGGGGACCATATGGGATGCAGGCGATTGAACCTGAGCCGGCACAGGCCGGCTGCGTGCAAGGAAAATGCCCTACCCACTGGACTATCGCTCCGGCCCCTCTGATCTCATGTTTTAAGAGGGCTTTAAACTTCCCTTTTAGACCAACCGAATCTGTACTGGTAAAGATTGAAGTAGCATGTTAAGAGGGATATTCTTCATGTGCCTATTTCTATAAGATTTTCTAAGCTTTGCAAGAAAATACTCTAGTTCTTCCTGGGATCCTAGATGAGCTATGACTGCAATTACAGAATAGATAGTCTAATTCTTAGCAAATATAATGTTCTGAATATCGTAATAACAGAGGTTTATGTATAAAGTATCACTTTCCTGACTCAAGGAAACATGAACCACGTGTCCATTTTCTCTGAATGTTCTGTCTGGGCCTGGGTCTCTATTTTAAACTATGGCTTCTTCTGGAAACGACTCCAAGGTGCAGGTTTGTGTGCAGGACATTTATTGGGGAACCCTTCTTGGATCAGCATATGCACAGAAGGGAGGAAGTAGGGTCACACAGAGGAGATGTTGGGTGATGGTGCAGTCATGACCAGGCCTTGCTACTCCCTCACTGACGTCTGTGGCTGGTGTGGGCCTGCAGTGTCCTGAGGTGGGCTTTGTACTCACACACTCACTGTCATTGGATCTAATTAGAACTCCAACAAAAGAAGGGGCGACTCCAGAGCCTGCAACTTCTTTCAGCTATGGATGATTCCAGGGAGGTAGAGAGATATGAGTCTTTGGCAGCTGCAAGCCTGAAAATGGGGACCATGTTTAATGTTTCAAGGAGTAGCTGGGCATGTAGTAGGACTTTCTGTGACCATCTTTCTAGACTTGGCTACTGTATACTGTGCAAGCTCCATCTACCTTCCTCATATTTGAGCCTAGGAGCAATATAAGGGGAAGGAAGAAGTAATTGGGTAGATATTGGAGAGTTATTGACCATATATATTTTTAATTTTTTAATTTTACTATACCACCTTGAGATATACAATTACAAAACTGTTCATGATTAGGTTTCAGTCACACAGTGTTCCCACACCCATCCCTCCACCAGTGCACATTTCCCACCACCAATGTCCGCTGATTTCCCCCCCCTCCTCTAGCCTGCCTCTATAGCAGGCACTTTGTCTCCTCTCTCTCTCTCTCTCTCTCTCTCTCTCTCTCTCTCTCTTCCTTATCTTACACATCGTGGGTTGCAATACATACATTTAGAGATCATCATATATATCACTTCGCCTACATTCAATGCTCAGTTCTAGGCTGGTATCATTTCCAACAAATATCAGCACACTATTCATTTATCTGTCTTACCTAACCTCTGACTCCCACACACTTGCATTAGATTACATCCACTGATAAGACTTCCTGATCCATGCTTTGCCTGACCTTGGATATTGGTATCATACTATTTTTTTATATCCTGAAAATAAATGCAGTCATTCTATATCTTTCCTTTTCCTTCTGGCTAATTTCACTCAACGTGATCCTCTCTATGTCCATCCATTTTGATCATATAATCTTGAAGATCCCCTAATTTATGGTTCTAGACTCTCCCACGTCATGGAACGATCACTGTCAATGACCACCACAACCTGAGGATGGAGACTCTGCAGTCATATTGGAGGGCACTGGCTCCTCCATGTATGTCTGTACAATTGATGCCTCATGCTCACAGTGTACAGAACTTTCTTTATAGTTAACTGAATCATCCTACTTGGGCTATCACCAACAAAATGTCTCAGAGGGGGCACCAGATGTTCCATTAGTCATGGTTCTAGAGGCTCTGTCTGAGATGTAGGTACAAGTGTGCTCAGTTCTGCTAAGGCTCCTGCCTACGAACACCATGTTCTCAACAGCTTTTCCTTGGAGCACACAGAGGCTGGGCAGCTCTGTGTCTCTTCCTTGTTCTTTCTTTTGAAAATATTTTTTTAGAAATAAATTGTACTGCTTTTGGGGGGAGAGGGCCTCCCTAGCAGTGCTCAGACCTGAAGAAGTGGGTGGGTGGTGGCACTTACAGCGATATTTACCTGGTTGTGCAGATCTGATGGTTTTGGTGCTCAGGCCCGGTGCTGGTAAGATGGGTGCTACCAAGATCATACCCTATAGTGCTGGGGCAGGGCCATGGATCAAACTTGGGACTTTGCAACCATTTGACTTTTCTCCCTGGCCCTTCAGCATTATTTCAAAAAGTACATTCCACCTTAGCTCCCCTTCTCTTTCTAGAATGGTATCCAGTGGTTTACTTTTTTAAATTTCATTTTCTCTATTCATCAGATTTTTAGTCTAATATTCTACTCATGGCTGAAAAGAAACTATCTACACTAATTTTTCCTACTGACTCATTTTACTTCCAGAATTCCTTTGAAATTATTCAATTTTGCTATAAATGGAAAATTTTATCTTTATTTTTATTTAAAATAAGGCCACTAGTCCCCTGTGTAAATGCGTCTCCTTTATATAACCAACGCCCGCCTGTCCTTCGCCAACTCTAAGACCAAGATGACTGCCCTCCGATGCCCTGATGGATCGATCACATCTTCCAGAAAGGAAGAAGAAGATTATCCATGACTTCTACTCAGATCTCTTTGATAGCCATGGCCACCTGCCCACATACCAAATTCTACAGTATGGATATGTTGTTCCCAACATTCTCCCTTCTGAAATCCGACATGCCATCTCGTCGGTAAAGAAAGGATCAGCATCAGGCCCAGACAAAGTCAGACCCAAACACTTGAAGAATCTGCCGCCAGTACTCATAAATACACTGGCTCAGCTTTTCACATGCTACCTGTCTGAAAGCAAGGTGCCCTCCCAATGGAAAACCAGCAGGACAGTTCTACTGTTCAAGAAGGGAGACATTCACGACATTGGCAACTATCGCCCCAGCTGCCTGTTGTCCGTCATTCACAAGCTGTTCACTCGAGTCATCCTGAACAGGGTTGACAGAATATTAGATGAAGGACAACCATGCGAGCAAGCTGGCTTCCAGAAAGGATTCAGCACAATTGACCATGTCCACACAGTAACCAAGCTCATTGAAGTTTGTAGGGAGTTAAAGATGCCGCTCTGTCTCATGTTCATTGATTTAAAGAAAGCCTTTGATTCTGTTGAGACCAAAGCAGTTATCGAAGTTCTAGCCAAACAGGGTGTTCAAACCCAATACATCAAGATCCTTCATGAGCTGTATTACGGATTCACCACCAGGATCTCACCATTCTACAAGGAAGTGATCATTGATGTCAAAAGAGGGGTTTGGCAGGGTGATACAGTTTCACCAAAACTCTTCAGCGCCACCCTTGAGAACATCATGTGACAGAATGGGAAGGAATGGGAGTGAAGATGGACTGTCGGCAACTACACCACCTCCACTTCGCTGATGACATCATTCTAATAACACCAAACATTAGCCAAGTGGCACAAATGCTGGATGACTTTGACCAAGAATGTGGAAAGACAGGTCTACAGCTGAATCTCAACAAAACTATGTTCATGAAAAATGAACTAGTTCCCGAGGCCCCATTCACTCTCAATGGAACAGACATCTCTGAATGCAGCAGTTATGTGTACCCAGGTTGAGAAGTCAACATGATGAATGACCTAAAACCTGAGCTGCGCAGGAGGAAGAGAGTGGCATGGAATGCCTTCAAAGGCATCAAAGAAATAGCTAAAAGGACAAAGAACCTCTGGCTCTGGGCACATCTCTTCGACTCCACTGTTCTCTCTGCATTAACATACACCTCAGAGACCTGGGCCCTACGAAAGCAGGATGAGAATGCTATTCGGGTCTCCCAGAGAGGAATCGAAATAGCTATGCTTGGAATATCACGCCTCACTCAAGTGAGAGAAGGAATCCAGAGCTCCAACCTCCATCGCTATTCCAGAATCAGGGGTGCTGTCTCGTTTGCCAAGGCTTCGAAAATCAGATGGTCTGGACATGTAATGTGATTTGGAGATGACCGCTGAACTAGAGCCGTTACCGACTGAATCCCATGGGACGCCAAAAGATCACGTAGCTGCCCACCTACAAGATGATCAGACTTCTTCGTCAAGACCATGAAAGAATGGTTTGAGGCTCTTCGTATTCCTGAAACAACCACGGGCTACACTGGCACGTGATAGGGCCAAATGGAAATATTACTGGCGCCCGCTTGAGGAAATCGATGAACAACAGGATGTCTAGTGATCTAGTGATCTAGTGATCTTTATATAACCATCCTCAATGGGCAGTCATCCAGCTGCTCTACCTTTTTCTATTGTAAATAATGCTGCAATAAACATTGGGAAGATGTACTCTTTTGCTTTAATTTTATCCTATTCTTTGGCTTGGTATCCCAGAGTGGGATTGTATAATAGCTTCTTAGTGGCCCCCCCAAAAATAAGAAAAAAAAAGCTTCTTGGTTAGTTGGTTCTTCTCCTCTTGCTCCTTTTTCTTCTCCATTTTCTTCTCCTCCTTCTCCTCCTCCTCCTCCTCCTCCTCCTCCTTCTCCTCCTTGTCCTCCTCCTCTTCCTCCTCCTCCCCCTCCTCTTCCTCCTTCTCCTTCTTCTCCTTCTCCTTCTCCTTCTTCTTCTTCTTCTTCTTCTTCTTCTTCTTCTTCTTCTTCTTCTTCTTCTTCTTCTTCTTTATTTTCATGTTTAGCAATCTTTAATTGAAATGAGAAAGTTTTTATACAAACCACTGTAGAGCTTGGAACTTGTTTTTTTATTTTTATTTAAATTTTTTTTCTTATACTACCATGAGATATACAATTACAAAAATGTTCATATTTGGGTTTTGGTCATACAGTGTTCCAGCACCCATCCCTCCACCAGTGCCCATTTCCTACCACCAATGTCCCCTGATTCCCTCCCTTCCCCAGCCTGCATCTATGGCAGGCACTTTTCCCTTGGCACTTTTTTGAAAAACAAATTGATGAATGCAACAAAATCTTTCCATTTTATTTTTATCAAAAACTTCGAAGGAAAATTATAGATCATAGTGGTACCATCAAAGATTTGTTGAGTCATACCCACTCTCTCTCCCTACCAATAGTCTTACAGCAAATTCCATAATCTTAATACACATTCCTAAATGAAGAGTTATAGTTCAGCCTTGCTTACATAACCATTTAAAAATAACACCAGCTTGTTTCCTATAATGCCAAACAAATCAAATCAAACTACTTCAATATGTATTTCTTCTTTTAAAACAAGGAGTATTTATTTGTAGAAAGCAATCCTTAGCCTACAAATACATTTCCCAGAAATGGCAAATGCAGTTCAAAGCCTAGACACTCATGTTTTCAAAGTGAAATATCTATAGCTCAATGTGCATAGAAGTATGAATGGCAAAGTTGAAGATCAATTGATAATTACATTTCTATTTATTTGAAGCACAAATTGAAAAATCATCACTTTGGAAATTCAGTGACACTAGGTACACTGCCATCATGGTTAGCTTCTTGAAGAAGCTCTAAGCTCTAAAATGTTTTCTGAAATGGTTGCTTGAATTTGCATTTCTTTCAACTGTGCATGAGGGATCCTTGTAATCCACACCCATAACAACAATTCTTAGGGAACTTTTTGATGAAGTTGTTCTCATGGGATGAGTCTTGTTATTATAAGGGCACCAATCATATTGGAACAGCATTTACTCTGTGGCCTAATTTAATAGTCTCCTTGTAAAGACTCTGTCCAAATCAGGTGATACAGTCACAACACAGAAATTGGAGGGTTCCTGACCTGGTTCATAACAAGTGAACATTAACTTCAAAGATGAGTTATATATGATGCTTTGTGTGACAACAATGTTTGTCATAGAGTTCTGCCTTTATTATAGCAAGATGGGTTCATGATGGGTTCATGCTACACAGCCATTGGTGAATCAGGCTAGGTAACATGGTGGGCAGGGCAAGGGGTCATTTAGTTTGACCACATGGAAACACTTCAATGTTTGAAGTCCTATGACTTCACTGAAAGAGATGTGAGAAAGACAAGAGAGCAGATGACAGTACACTTCCCACTTAGTGGAATCCAAATTCAGAGCTAAGCCTATTCTCCCAGTGAAGCATGTCACAGTGAGGACACCATAGTACTTGTTCCACTTGACCTATAGGTTCTTTATGCCTAAGTGAGAAAAGGGTAACCAAGTTTTTTGTGTTTGTTTGTTTTTCCTTTTGGTTTTCTCTGAGCTATCATAAAGGGTTTGAGAATTAACATCAAGATATTAGCTCTGGTTTTCTTCTGTCAGCCTCAGGATTGCTTACACGCTGACAGAAATGGGGGTGCTTCTGTAGTATTATCAGAATGATAGTTTGCCTCCAAGGCCACAAGTGAGCTGCGGTCTTATTAGGGGGATAGTTCACCTCGAAGGCCAGCAGTGATGATCATGAAGTTCAAGACCTACAACGAAGATTTATGCTCTCTGAATGGGAGCATAGACAGAGGTATCCATACACCTGTAAGTCTGTTCATTTGGAAGCATGTGACCAGCTCGGGGTCCCAATATGGCCATACTTCACCTTCCCCATCTGGTTTCTGCTCATGAAGATGTGATTCATGTTGCTGGTGACTCTACATGTAGCTGGTGAGTGTTTTTTCCCAGGCCTAGATGCTCAATGAGAAAAGTTACTTCTCTGGCTATTCTAAAATATAGTGCAGTTATAGAAAATTTGGGGTAAAGTAAGGCCAAGAAATAGGGCTTGACTGGCAGACATTGAGAAGTTCTAAATTTAGAGGGGGTACCCTGTAAAAAGATAGACTTCGTAGAGAAAGATTCAGGAAACACCAGAGGAAAAAACAAGAGGAAAGAGGGAACTGTGAGAAGGGTCCTTTAAAAATTAATTCATTTTTTACTTGAATCACCATGACATACACAGTTACAAATTGTTCATGATTGAGTCTCACTCATACAATGTTCCAACACCCATTCCTTCAATAGCGTATGTTTCCCACCACTAATGTCCCCAATTTCCCTCCATTGCCCCCACCACCTGCCTTTATGGCACACACTTTCTTTTTATCTCTCTTTCTCTTTTCCTTTAAGGTTCTGTGGCTTATAATACTTTTACTGAAAGCATATATCATGCATATCACTTTTTGTCACTTCTTATCACGCATTCAGATCTTGTGAATTTAGAGTGATAATTTCCTATGTGAAAAGAGTATTGTGGTTTCTGCAGGAAAGATTATGGCAAAATGAGCAGACTTAGGATTGGTCAGTTTGTGCCTCTGGTTACAGGGACTATCCCTCATTGTGGGGTATCTGGGTCTTGATGACTGCAGCAGAAAGGAGGTCGTCAGAGAGAGAGAGGACCAGTGAAGGAGGGAGGGATGGGCTCTGCTGGTTTGCCTATATCACTATCACTATCACTATCTTCCCATTGATCATCTATTTGCTAGAGCGGGCACCAGTAATATCTCCATATGTCCTGTCTCATGCTAGTAGAACCCAAAGGCATCCGCTTGCTCCAGGAACATAAAGAGCCTCAAACCATTATATTAGGTCATGGGAATGACCTAATATAAATGTTACTGGTATTTGGCATATCAAATATGACACAAGCAGCTTGCCAGGCTTGCCGTGTGAGTGTCATACTCTTGTAGTCACCTCTAAATAAAGCAATTATTGATGAACTGTGTGGCCGCTAGCGGCCACGCGAGCTGGGCTGTGATAGTCTGGTCTGCTGGGTGGAGTTGTGATGAGAAAGAAGTCCGGATGTGGAAAATGGTGGCCCCCATGGAGTAGGGGGAGGTCGTCTGGCTTGTTGTGAGGCTCTGCTGGGGTGGCAGGGCAGGGCTAGAACCCGCCATGTCTCCCAGGTGCCTCATGAGCGGCTGGGCACAGGGAGAGCAAGTAGCAGCTCTGCCCCATGTCTGAGAGTCTCTGGTTCTCAGTTTCTGGGCCAGATTGAAAAAAAAACTGCTGCAGGGTGGGTGTCGATGATCCGGCCTGTGATAGTCTGGTCTGCTGGGTGGAGTTGTGACGAGAAAGAAGTCCGGATGTGGAAAACAGCAGCCCCCATGGAGTTGGGGATATCGTCTGGCTTGTTGTGAGGCTCTGCTGGGGTGACAGTCCAGGGCTAGAACCCGCCATGCCTCCCGTGTGCCTCATGAGTGGCTGGGCACAGGGAGAGCAAGTAGCAGCTCTGCCCCCATGTCTGAGAGTCTCTGGTTCAGCATACCCCCTCCCCTTGCCCTTCTACCAAATGGATGATGATATAATAAAAATCATTAAATTAAATTGCTTTATAGTAAATCATTAAATTAAATTGCCTATAATAAAGCTTGTAACTTGTCAACTTGTCTTACTGTTGTTCATCGATTTGCTCGAGCGGGCTCCAGTAACGTCTCCATTCATTGGGAATGAGGTCTATTATTGTTACTATTTTTGGCATATCTAATATACCATGGGTAGCTTGCCAGGCTCTGCCGTGGCTCTGGGTTCATTGCAGGGGCCCCAATCTTTCTCTACGTCAGACCATCAACCATCCCTGGGGCAGATCCCTGGCATGAGCTTCAAATTCCATAGATGAGAGAGAACATTCTGCTGTCCCTCTCTTTCCCACTGACTCCACTCAAGCATGATATCCTAAAATTTCATTCACATAGCAGTGAATTGGACATAAAGAATAATAAATGGTGAATGAAGACTATAGAACCTGAGGACAATCAGCCACAGAACTGAGCTTACTGAGGGCAGGCATGGTGGTGGTTAGAGGGGACCCTGAGACAATGATAAAGGGAAGTGGACACTGTCTGTGTGTGTGTGTGTGTGTGTGTGTGTGTGTGGTGTTGGAATGTTCAGTTCATGAAATCTTATCATGAAGAGTACTGTAAATATCACAGTGCTCCAAACAAATAATAAATAAAGCCAGTGCTTAGGCTGGTTACGTATGTCTGAGAATTTGTTACTACACACAGTATGTTTGACAGCTTGACAAGGTTAACTTGATGTTTCTCTAGCAGGAAGGTTCAGCTGAGCTGAGCATTTGAGGCTTCAGGGCAGGTTCAAACATTTTAGATCTACTTGGTCCCTGGCTTAATGAAGTCAATGACATAAAAAATGTTCTCTAGTTACAGAAAGTTTGTGTACATATTTTATGAATACGTGAAATCACTTGAAGCTGAGTTTTTTTTGTTTAAATAGGGACTATTGAATAACTGTGAATTACAAAGTTATAGAGACTTATGATCAAGTTTCAGGTGTATATTTTTTCTCACCCCAATCCCTTCATCAGAGCCCACTACCTTCTATAATGTCCCTAGTTTCCCTCCACCACCAGCCTGCCTCTATGTGGAAGGCCTTCCTAGGCTTTTATTTATCTATCACTTGATCACTTGATCACTTGAATCCCGTTATTCATTGATTTGCTAGAGCGGGCGCCAGTAACATTTCCATTGGACCCTATCATGTGCCAATGTAGCCCAATGGCATCTGGTTGATTCAGGAATATGAAGAGCCTCAAACTGTTCCTTCAGGGTCTTGACAAAGAAGTCTGACCATCTTGTAGGTGGGCGGCCACGTGATCTTTTGGTGTCCCGTGGGATTCAGTCAGTAACGGCTCTAGTCCAGCTGTCATCTCCAAATCACATTACATGTCCAGCCCATCTGATTTTCAAAGCCTTGGCAAACGAGATACCTTCTCTGATTCTGGAATAGCGATGGAGGTTGGAGCTCCGATTCCTTCTCTCACTTGAGTGAGGTATGATATTCCAAGCATAGCTCTTTCGATTCCTCTCTGGGAGACCCAAATAGCATTCTCATCCTGCTTTCGTGGGGCCCAGGTCTCTGAGGCGTATGTTAATGCAGGAAGAACAGTGGAGTCGAAGAGATGTGCCCGAGCCGGAGGTTCTTTGTCCCTTTAGCCATTTCTTCGATGCCTTTGAAGGCATTCCATGCCACTCTCTTCCTCCTGCGCAGCTCAGGTTTTAGGTCATTCATCATGTTGACTTCTCGACCTAGGTACACATAACTGCTGCATTCAGAGATGTTTGTACCATTGAGAGTGAATGGGGCCTCTGGAACTAGTTCATTTTTCATGAACATTATTTTGTTTAGATTCAGCTGTAGACCTGTCTTTCCACATTCTTGGTCAAAGTCAGCCAGCATTTGTGCCACCAAGACCATTCATGGGACCATTCATCATGTCTACCAAGACCATTCATGGGAACTCACAGTTCCAGAAGGCTGAAGTGAAACGTTGGACATGGGAATCTCCTGGTGAACAGTTCCTAATGAAATTGACCACATCATCTTCAATTGACGGTTTTGCCTGACTGATGTCGCTGTCATCCCAAAATTCCAAACAGGATTGGACCACCGTCTCCTTCATGCAAAATTCTACTTCACGCAACGGGGAGAAAAGGCTGCAGTTTAAGAAGAGAACTCCCAGAATGACCAACAATTGGAAACTCTTTAGCACCATTGCGGCAACATGGGAAGAGACCATCACTGACGACATCAATGAAGAATACAACCGACTGGTTCAGCACCTCCATGATTGTGCAAAGAATGCTGAGAGAGAGAAAGACACAAAAGGACGCCTGTCTTCTGAAACTCTCAAGCTCATTCGCCAACGTGGCAAGGTGTGAGCCTCAGGCGACCAAATGCTAATGTCCAAGCTTGCAAAGCAGTGCAGAGAAGAGATAAAGGAAGACCTCAAAGAGAGAAAAGCAGAAATAATGGAAGATGCAGCAGAAGCCAGGAAAAGCATTCGCACCACCCACCTGTCCTTTGCCAACTATAAGACCAGGATGACTGCCCTCCGACGCCCTGATGGATCGATCACATCTTCCAGAAAGGCAATGGAGAAGATTATCCATGACTTCTATTCAGATCTCTTTGATAGCCACGTCCACTGCCCTCATACCAAATTCTGCAGGATGGAAATGTCATTCCCAACGTTCTCCCTTCTGAAATCCGACATGCCATTTTGTTAGTAAAGAAGGGAACAGCACCAGGCCCAGACAAAGTCAAACTCGAACACCGAAGAATCTGCCATCAGTACTCATCAATACACAGGCTCAGCTCTTCACATGCTACCTGTCTGAATGCAAGGGGCTCTCCCAATGGAAAACAAACAGGATAGTGCTACTGTTCAAGAAGGGAGACATTCATGACATTGGCAACTATCGCCCCATCTGCCTGTTGTCCGTCATCTACAAGCTATTCACTCAAGTCATCCTGAACAGGATTGGCAGAATATTAGATGAAGGACAACCATGCGAGCAAGCTGGCTTCCGGAAAGGATTCAGCACAATCGACCATATCCACACGGTAACCAAGCTCTTTGAGGTTTGTAGGGAGTACAAGATGCCGCTCTGCCTCATGTTCATTGATTTACAGAAAGCCTTTGATTTACAGAAAGCCTTTGATTTACAGAAAGACTGAAGCAGTCATCGAAGCCCTAGCCAAACAGGGTGTTCAAACCCAATACATCAAGATCCTTCGTGAGCTGTATTACGGATTCACCACCAGGATCTTACCATTCTACAAGGAAGTGATCATTGATGTCAAAAGAGTAGTTCGGCAGGGTGATACCATTTCACCAAAACTCTTCAGAGCCACCCTTGAGAACATCATGCGACAATTAGAATGGGAAGGAATGGGAGTGAAGATAGATGTCGGCAACTACACCACCTCCGCTTTGCCGATGATATCGTTCTAATAACACCAAGCATTATTATCTATCACTGTATCACTGTATCACTGTCTTCCCGTTCATCATCGATTTGCTCGAGCGGGCACCAGTAACATCTCCATATGACCTGTCTCATGCAATTAGAGCCCAAGGGCACCTGCTTGCTCCAGGAACATAAAGAGCCTCAAACCATTCCATCACATCATGGAAATGAGGTCTATAATTGTTACTGGTATTTGGCATATCAAATATGAAACAGGTAGCTTGCCAGGCTCTGCCATGCGGGTAGCATTCTCTTGTAGTCATCTCTAAATCCAGCATTTATTTATTTATTTTTTTTTAAATTTTTTTATTTTTACAATTACAAAGATATACAATTAAAAAGTTCATATTTGGGTTTTGGTCATACAGTGTAGCAGCACCCATCCCGCCACCAGTGCCCATCTCCCACCACCAACGTCCCCGGTTCCTCCCCCTCCCCCCCCCAGCCCTCCTCCATGGCAGGTTCTTTATTTCTTTCCATTTCTCTATCTTTCTCTTTTCCTTCCTCTCCAGACTATGGATTACAGAACATACATTAAAGGGTTGTCATGTGTATCCTTTTGCCTCTATTTAATGCTCAGTTCTAGGTTGGCATTAGTACCCTCACAATTGTTAGCACACTGTTCCATTTTCTGTCTTACCTAGCCTCTGAAACCTACACGTTTGTGATAATTTCCACCTTTGACAGGACCTCCTGATTTCCACCTTTGACAGGACCTCCTGTAAATCCAGCATTTATTGATGAACTGTGCAGCCGTGTGAGCTGGGCTGAAATAGGCTGGTGTGCTGGGTGAGGTTCTGACGAGGGGGAAGTCTGGATGTGGAAAATGGAGGCCCCTGTGGAGTGGGGGTCATCTGGCTTGTTGCGAGGCTCTGCTGCATTGGTGGGCCTGGGCTAGAACCTGCCTTCCATGCTGGACGCCTCGTGAGCAGCTGGGCACAGGGAGAGCCAGCAGCAGCCCTGCCCCATGTCTGTGAGTCTCTGGCCCGGCATATCTGAGCTGGATTTAAAAAAGGCTGTTGCAGGGTGGAACTCGATGAGCTGGGCTGTGATAGGCTGGTCTGCTGGGTGGAGTTCTGACGAGAGAGGAGTCCGGATAAATTTTTGAGCAGAAAAATTTTAACTGGCTAGTTAAATTTGAAAAAGAAACGGGGACAGAGGAGTAGTGTTGGGGCCACCCCACTGATGTCCATTCTGAAAGTGCAGGCCTGATGTCTTGCTGCTGGAACACGCAATGCTCGCTCAGAGGCCAGGAGGTCAGAGGCTCTGAGGCCACACCCTAACTGCTGTGGGGTGGGGGTGCATAGTGCTGGGACTGCAACTCAGGCCTTGTGCGTGCCAGGCTCATATGGTCTGCTGCCTGAGATATTTTCCTGACTCAACAAACTTTTTCTTTTAAACCAAGGCACAAACCCTTAAAGTTAAAAAATATAATTCTAGAAAGATATAAAGTTGTTTTCTCCTCATGTAAAATTCATAATATTTCGAGCTATACCTTTCATTTTCTTGGTTTGAATTATTTCCAAAATTTGTCAGGGTGCTTTCCATACAGTTAGAAATAACTTATTCTTCCTCAGATAAACACAGACAGGTGTTTATCAATATATTCAAAGTCCACATTAATATAAAACTAGGAATCACACTTAACTTTCAAATGCTATCTTCTCTAAAGCTTCCTCATAGTGTATGCTTTACCTGAATACTCAGTAATACTTTCCACAGTCACTTGTTTTCCCGTTGTTCATCGATTTGCTCTAGTGGGCTCCAGTAATGTCTCCATTGATTGGGAATGAGGTCCATTATTGGTACTGATTTTGGCATATTAACTATACCACGGGTAGCTTGCTAGGCTCTGTTGTGGCTGTGGGTTCATCCCAGGGTGCCCAGTCTTTTTCTATATCAGACCATCAACCATCCAGGGCCCATGGGGCAGGGCCCTAGGTGTAACAAGCCTGTCTCCTGTCTGCCACCTGCCAGTGCAGCTGGGCACCACAGCCACACCTGCAACACCTCGAGGGGCAGAACACAGTGCTACCTAAAAATTCAGAGTAGGAACTCAAACTGCTCAAATTTTGGGAGGTCAGAACCCTTTTTACTTTGCTTACAACCCCTCTTCTCCTGTTCTCTGTGGGGGTGCTGCGGGATCCACCACACAGAATTCAGTTCACCTAGGTGCTGGGACACAAATTCGGTTCCTGACTTTGTGTACCTTATAGTCAGCCGACTAACACTAATTACTTACGGAGTTTCCATCCATCCACTCTAAAGTGCCAACGTCCATAGTGATTGGGAACATAAGGCCCTATAGGAGTTCTTGAAACTCTAAGATGTTTAAATGTTAAACTGAGACCTGGCCTGTGAGGGAAACTCAACAGGATGTTTTGTAATCCTCTTAGCATGTGCTCAGGTCACAGACTACATCTCATCCCATATATACTTTATATTATTCCCAGGAAGAGTTTGGATAAAAAGACTCTACCAAAGAAAAACCACAAGGAATTTAACAATTTATTATTTTGGGGCTGCAAGAGGCAGGATTAAAAACAGAACAGTGCAAGTGCACTTCACATGGCATCCTCCAAAGGAATTACAGAAATATGTTCTGAAAAACAGAATTAGCGAAAGGAAGCCTTAAACTGTCATTGGAGAAAACCACTCTCAAAGGGAGAGGAAAGGCTCTGGGAAAGAAAACTACAAAAATAATACAATCAAGTAAATATTCTTGTGCGGGAGACCCATGATGCAAGGCATCGTTAAGGATGACAGAGCTGACAACTAGTTAAAGAGGTTACAGTGGAGCACCATGAGAAGAGAGTAACTGGTTTAGGGCCGGGGGAACACACGCGGGTGTGCAGGAGGAAGCTGAAGATGATGTTTAGCGAGGAGACATGAAGGGCAAGGGGTGACATTGCATAGCACGTAGTGTGCCATTGACCCCAGATGCTGGGCATGGAATTAGACACGGAATTGCCTGGGATGTACTGCTACCACTTTTGAGAATTTGGGCTGAACCTCTGTGGAGCTGGGAGCTGAAACATCCCACAGCTGTTAGCTAGACAGTGGGTGTTGAACTTGATTCTGCTAAAAAACAGAACAAAACAAAACAAAAAAAATCCATGACATAGATTTAATGAAATAGTTTTCAAAAGTAAGATCATGTCTTCATTGGCCTATTGAATATTGGTTCAATAATAATAATAATAATAATAATAATGATAATAATAATATGATCATGACTTCATTAATAGAATATTGATTTATTTGGCAGGGGTGGGATGCAGAGATTCATGGAATGCTTTATTCTGGTTTCATAAGGAAAGCAAAGGTTAATCAGCAGTAAAGAGCCAAAGATGTGGAAATGGAATAGTAAACATCTCATATAAGGAAGTCGTTCATTGTTCCTTGGACCAGTGGAGTAAAAAGCTTCAGTTGTCCTTTCCTTCTGCCTGTCCTGCACAGACGTTTCTTCCCAGCACGTAAAGATGCCACTTTGTTATCTGCCTTACTTTTTCTGCTGGGCAATCAGCACAGATATACCACTGGTGTGTCCAGTTTTAACCAGGAGCAATAACCTTGAACTAGGGCTGTCTAAAAGGCAACAAAAGCTAGGTGGAAAATGGACATGCAGTCCTAATTTTACTTTTGTTTTTACTGAATTTTACCTTGAATTAATATCACCAGCAACCACAGAACTTAGCATAGGAAAGCTGATTTCACTTGTGCCCATTTTATTCATTAAATAATTCTTTCTCTTGTGGACCAATGAGGACATATCTCTCTGATTCTCAGGATAATGGTTAAGTGGGATTAATCATTTCCTTGGAAAATACTTGTTTCTAGGCTATAAACATTATATATTATATAATCAATAGGATTTTCTTCTTAGATTGGCCACTTACTAGTTTAAAATTTTTCTGACAATTTTACTAACAATTGTGCTGTGCTCATAGCCACAAATTTGCTATGACTGACCCTAGCCCACTTTCACATTTCCACTGACCTCATTTTCTTTGTCCACCCCTTTCCTGGATCATTGGCCTTACCCTGGGTCAGACCCAGCCCTTGTCTCTTGCGACTTCAGTTTTATTAGACTTCCCTGTTTCCAGTCTGACCTCTGTCTCCCATGTTATTACTTAACTAACCATAGTATTAATCTTATTTTTCAGCCTGGGCTTTGCCAATTTGTCTTACCCTTTATTTATTTATTAAGGCACTGTCATTTACAAAGCTATTAATAATAGTTTTCAGCAGTCAATGTCCAGCTCCAAATATGCCACTAATGTCAACGTACTTCCACCAATGACTCAAGATTATCTCCCTCTCACAGAAATAATCTGCATCAGTTATTTATTATTGCTTACAAATTAGCCCCCTAAACTTATTGGTATAAAATACCATAGACTTATTATCTCACCGTTTCTATGAACCAGAAATCTGTTTTGTTTTTTTGCTTCTGGGCCACACCTAGTGGTGTTCAGAGCTTACCTCTGGCTTTGAGCTCAAGGATCACTCCTGGAGGGACACAGGGGACCACATGCCGTGCTGGGGACTGAACCTGGGTTGGCCATGTGCAAGTCAAGCAAACTACTTTCTACTATCACTTAGCTCCTGGGAATCAGGAATACGGAAAAGCTTATCTAGATGGTCCTGATCAAGGTTTTTCAAAGTTCTAAAACAAGAAAAAATGTTTTCTTGGGGAAAACCTTCTAAAGGTTCATCTAGGGAAGAATTTATGTCCGGGATCACTTACATACTGTTGACTGAAGAGTTTAGTTTCTTTGACTTCTGTTGGTGTGTGAGGCTGTGAGTGACACATAGCACAGAAGTCTTAGTAAGCTAATCTCAGATGTGGAGCAGATCACTAAGTCCAATCTAAACCTCAGGCACAAATACTGGGAAGAATGGGATGCTGGAGGCTGCCCATTAGATTGCTACCACACAAAGCTGAACACACACAGAGAGCATATTCCAGTATCACTTGTGTCACTTGACTTCCGATTGTTCATCGATTTGCTCGAGTGGCATCAGTAACATCTCCATACGTCGCTGTCACATGCTAGTGTAGCCCAAGGGCATCTGCTTGCTCCAGGAACACAAAGAAACTCAAACCATTTGTTCAGGTCATGGGAATGAGGTCTATAATTGTTACTGTTTTGGCATATAAAATATGACATGGGTAGCTTGCCAGGCTCTGCCTTCAGGGTGGGATACTCTCAGTAGTAGGTAGGCTCTCAGTTCATGTATTTACTGATGAATCGCATGGCCGCAAATAGGGAGACATAGTCTTTTCTCTTGGGTGGAGCTCTGATGAGTTGTGGAGTCTGGATGTTGAAAATGGCTGCCCTCATGGTGCTGGGGGTCCTCTGAGAAAATCTTCCAGTAGCTCCTCATTATTCTTCAAATGAAGACCAAATTCCTTGAAGAGATTTGTTGTGCTAGCTAGCCACTTACTACCATGGCTTGATTTGGAAAGACTTGCCTTCTGGGCATTTTAATTTTCTATAAAGAAGAAAATGGGTGGACTCTTATTTGAGAAAAATATTTTTTTTTAAATTTTTTTTTTAGGGTGGGCACACCCAGCAGTACTCAGGGCTTACTTCTGATCCTGAGTTTGAAGGACCATATGGGGTGCTGGGAATCAAACCTGGGTCAACAGTGTGTTAGGCTAGCTACCCTACTCTTTGCTCTGTGCTATTTCTCTAGTCCTCTAAAAACATTTTAAAAAGTATTAGATTTATCCAAAAATGTGAGCAAAATGTTTTAAAAAATATTATCAGAGTAAAATACAATCCAGAAACTAATCCTCAAGTAATTTGTGGTTGGTTATAATGACTGACATGAGGAAAAGCACTGAGAACGGTAATTATTACTGTACATCAGACATTACTTTAATAAATGAATTTATTTGCCTTTAAAACACCCTGTGGGCTTGTCTCTCCTGGTGTGCAGAGATTGGACACAGGGTGGCTCAGTCAGAGCCTCTGCTTTAAGAGCAATGTGTGTTTATTGTGTGAATGCAGACATGCTGTGGACACAGATACGACTTTTGCACACAGGCACGACATGTGCCTGGAGTCATGATCCTGTGTGCATGCAGATGAGACATACCAACTACTTGACTCATGCCAGACTGATTGACTTTCTGTGCCTCTCAAACCACCTAGCATGGTGCTCCATACATGATGGGATTGCTGAAAGTGGATTTTGTTGATTACTTTAGGTCATGTATAACATTTTAAGAGAGAAGGTGGGAACAACATTTTGAAATACTTTAATGTGTATTGGGATTTTATGAATTTGATCATATAAAGAGATATTGTTGCTGATGTTTATTTTCCTTTTCCTCCTTAGTAACCTTTTCACTTGTATCATTTGTCTCCCCATTGTTCATCAATTTACTTGAGCGGGAACCAGTAACATCTCCATATGTCCTGTCATTTGCTAATGAAGCTCAAGGGCATCTGCTTGCTCCAGGAACACGAAGAGCCTCAAACCATTTGTTCAGGTCAGAACAGAAATATTAACAGCAATTAAAGATCCTTTGGTCACAAAGTTCTGATGTACAAGGCATCCTTTTTTTACAGAAAATTTAATCTTTCTATTTCCTGAAAAACAACCAGCCAACCAACCAAACAAACAAAAAAAATCCCACAACTATAGTTTTTTTTTGGGGGATGAGGAATCAGACCTTTGTTGGAAGGTTCTGCCTTCAAGAGTCTATGCAGAATTATTTTAACTTTCCTTTATCTGTTTTGCATTTATTTTGTTCTGTATTTGAGGGATCAAGTGTTGGCTTTTGGGCCACACTTGGCAATATTAAGGGCTCTACACTCAGGAATTACTCTTGGTACTGCTCAGGGGACCATCCGGGGTGCTAGGGATCAAACCTGGGTCAGCCACGTGCAAGCAAATGCCTTACCTCATGTACTATCACTTGAGCCCCTCTTTGTTTTAGGACCATATCAAGCAGTGGTCAGGGTTTGCTCCTGGCTCAGGGGACCATATAAGGTACCGGGATTGAAGGTAGGTGGATCATGTGAAAGGCAAGCGCAAAACCTGCTATACTATAAGCACAGACCTGAAGGATCAAGTCTGATCAACCAAGGACTAATCTTGAGAAGAGCTAATTGAGTTTATTTTAAGGACTCTCATATCTGAGCAGTTTTTGTCGGGGCAGTGTCAGAGATTGACCCCAGGGCCTTTCACAGGCAAGGCTTGAGCTCTATCTCTCGAGCTACATCTCCAGCTCTGGAGCCTTCTTCCATAAGGATGCTATACTTTCCATGAAGAACAGATATTTGGAAGCCTCACAAAAATAGGAGGAAGCTTCTTTTTGTGGGCTCTGTACAAAGCACATCATTGAGGTAAATGTGTGGAGAACTGGGTCCCCTGCGATGGACCCAGAGCCACAGCAGAGCCTGGCAATCTACCTGTGTGTATTCGATATGCCAAAACAGTAACAATAATGGACCTCATTCCCAATGAATGGAGACATTACTGGCACCCGCTGGGGCAAATCGATGAACAACGGGAAGACAAGTGACAAGCGACAAATGGAGAACTGGGTAGATTCATTGTGGACCCCCCTGTTTTTGGAAGCCAACAGCCTCCACTCCTTCCTAGCCCTATTTCAAAGCCAACTACTATTCAAATGGACTTTAATGTGGTTTAGAAAAAACTCAAACATGTAATTGTGCGCCCTTTGCAAGTATTAGCCTGCTCATTATTTCAGACAAGAAAGTGTCTCAAAGATGTTGGTTTCCGATAACAATCACAGTCCGGACAGGTTCTTGACAAAACCAGACTCATCTGTCTTAAGGGATTGGAGTGGGGACTTTCCTTCACTTTCAGATACATGATTCACAAATAAGATCTTTCTCCTTCTCTTACCCAACCATAACTACCATCTCCCCAACCCTTCAAATCCAACGGAACACTTGATTTATGGTAAACGCTTTCTGCTAATTTTGCAGCCAAAGCAACAAGTGGAGAGAAGGGACTCAAACTTGCCCTCAACATAACCGAACTTAACTCAGCCCTGTCAGTACTCACATGTCTGTTCAGCAGTGAAAGCTCTGACCTCTGGGCGCAGGAAGGGCAGTTTATTTCCCATGGGACACTTTTTATTTTTATTTCTTTTGAATTGAATCACAGTGAGGTACACAGTTGCAAAGTTGTTCATGATTGGGTTTTAGTTATGTAATGTTCCCACACCTGTCCCTTCACCATACTCATTTTTCCACCCATGGGACACTTTTGAAAACTTACTACATTTTTAGTTTATTTGTTATTGGTAGGTGTGTGTGTGTGTGTGTGTGTGTGTGTGTGTGTGTGTGTGTAGACAGGAACCTCCCAACAGTACTCAAGGACCTTGAGGGCCCCTTGCTGGCAGTACTCTGCTTGGCTGTGCTGGGCGTGTAGGTTAAGTGTTCAGTGGTGCTGGGGGCCACCAGGGCCACACACGGTAGTGCTGAGGGACCATGAGGTGCTGGGCATAGGTACTGAACTCAGGACTCTACACCCAAATCACACACTCCTGGACTGTCCTTGTTTGAATACATGACTTGGTTTTTGGGTCTCACCAACTGGAGTTTGGGACTAACCCGAGTCCATGCTCGAGGGTTGATCCCAGTGGTGCTTGGCGGACAGGTGCTATCCGGTGGTACTAGGGTTTGAATAGGGGGGCTCTTGCACCCAAGCCAAGTGACTTAACCCCTGGGCCATCTCTCTAGTCCCGGACACATTTTTTAAACCAGTGCCCGTTTCACACCACCAATGTCCCCAATTCCCTCCCCCATCCCCTAGTCTGCCTCTATGGCAGGTTCTTTATCTCTTTTCTCTCTTC
The DNA here is from genome assembly GCA_021461705.1 of Cryptotis parvus. Classification (NCBI taxonomy): domain Eukaryota; kingdom Metazoa; phylum Chordata; class Mammalia; order Eulipotyphla; family Soricidae; genus Cryptotis; species Cryptotis parvus. The sequence goes on from JAJIBD010005301.1 coordinate 75,044, forward strand.
TCTCTCTTTCTCTCTCTTCCTTCTCTTACACATTGTGGATTGTAATACATACACTTAGAGGTTATCATGTGTATCTTTTAGTCTGTATTCAATGCTCAGTTCTAGGCTGATATTATCACTTTTGCCAATTATTTCTTTTTTTTTGAGAACAAATGCTTTATTAAGAATTTTCATGTAAAACAGTTTAGTTCTGTAGTCATAAATTCAGACAAGCAGCAATTAAGAGTCTAGAGATATTTAAACTAGTAAACAATGACATGTTCATGGCTTGATATAAATTATATATAAACTACCAGTTCATCTCAAATAGTCCAAACAAAGATAAAGTGGTATGTTTCTTTTAATCTAAATTTTATCATTTATTTATTTATTTATTTATTCATCTATTCATCCATTTATTTATTTATTTATTTATTTATTTTCTTTTTTGGGTCACACCCGGCAATGCTCAGGGGTTACTCCTGGCTCTACACTCAGGAATTACTCCTGGCGGTGCTCGGGGGACCATATGGGATGCCGGGGATCGAACCCGGGCCAGCATGGGCTGGCCGCATGCAAGGCAAACGCCCTACCTGCTGGGCTATCTCTCCGGCCCCTATGTTTTTTGCCTGACCTTGGATATTGGTATCATAGTATATATATATATATATACATATATACACATATATGTATATATATATACTATGATATATATATACATATACATACACATATATGTATATATATACATATATACACACACTATATATATGTGTATATATATGTATATATATATATATCTGTACATATATATGTCATGCAAATAAATGCAGCCATTCTATATCTGTCTTTTTTCCTTCTGGCTAATTTCACTCAACATCCGGACACATTTTAAAAAGGACTGGTAAGAAGTGAAAGTCTCATGGAAGAACTGCGTCTGGAGTGGGGATCTGGCCTGTCCTGTGATGGCTCTGCACTACTGGGATGCTTGTTTTAATTCTATTTTCTGACTAGTTTTATTTTGTTTTTTCTTGTTTATCTTGTTGTATTTCTATTCTATTTCTATTCCCAGGGGGTCAAGGACCTACTGGCTGGAGCAATCTTCTTCCTCCTGCCTGTGTTTTTTTAAATTCATTTTTATTAAAGCATCATGATTTACAAGGGTTTTCATAATACATTTATTTCAGGTATATGGTGTTCCAACACTACCAGGGTGACCTACCTCCCAACCGATGTCCCAATCTCCCTCTCAATCCTAATCTGCCCACTGAGGCTTATAATAAATTTTCTTCCTATTGTTTGCTTCACATAAAGAAATGACAAATAGGCTGATCAGAAAATAACTCAGTAAAAAGCCAACCTGTGATTGCTATATGATATTAACCTATGTAAATAAGGAAATAAAACAGTGGTATAATAAAATGCCTGTTTTCATTAACATAAGTAAGTTTTCAATTCTGGAATCTAAAATATATTGCCTTAAATTTTATTTTGCACCTGGATCTCATTATGGTAACAATCATGTCTTACCTGTCATTAATAAAACTTTTAAAAATTCTGTGCTACTATACCTCCTGTCTGCCTTTGTCTTCGGCTCTCTGTCCTACTTAGTGACGCTTTATGCGTGACAGGTGAAAATAGCACTCTAGATTTCAGTGCACTCAGCATTCCTACCTCTCAGTGGCGGTCGGTTCTCTGACCCCAGACATGTATCAAAGATCTGGGAGTCACCATGTCCTTCCCATGCCTAAGGATGAAGACCTCAGAAAATGCTTCTCTGGTCCCTACCTGTAATGGAGGTTCCGCCTCCAGGCTCTGTCTGTCCTAACTTCTTCCCCTTTCTTGTCACACACTTCTCATTTGCCTGTTGCTATTTCGGTTGTGCTTCTGGGCCTTGCACTCCACGGTAATATGGAGAGCAGGCAGGGGTTTTTCTAATCCAGTTCATCATTGTTCATCACAATCCTGTTCATCTACCCATGTGCTCTGCCATAAAGCCTTGTTTGTTATTTAGGGAACCAGATGATGGCTAAACAATCTGGGGATGTGCTTCATTGGAGCTTCAGGGGTATATTTTCATGGTTTTTTCTCACTTCCGTGATCAGATAACTATCAACTTCCAGGAACACCACTGACAGTGTGCTGACTTCCTGTGTTTGGGCAAGAAGGTGGGATAATTTCTGGCTGCATCAGGCGTGGTGAAGGAAAAGAAAGTTCTTAAAGACAGAGTCAGAAGCTATTGTTAGTCATTATGTGATAATCTTTGCTTTTAGGTTGCACGGAAGTGTTCAGGGCTCTCTCCTGGCTGTGCTCTGGGATTACTCCTGCTGCTGCTTATGCGAGCATATGAAGTTGAGAGGATGGAATCTGTGTTGGGCACATCGCAAGAGACTAGCCCCACCCCATTACTATCTCCCAGACCACTATTCTACAAATCTGAAGAGGCTAAGTCTGAAGAGAAGTGTTTTCTGGTCCAGAAAAAGACTTGAAATTCAGTTTTTCCAGGCAAAAGTCAGTGGCAGTATCACACCTATACAATGGCACTATCACACCTATACAGAAAGTTACATTTCATCTAACTGACTCACAACTCTTTTTTTTGGGGGTGAGAAGTTCACCCTGGCAGTGTTCACCCTGGCTCTGGAGCTCAGAGATCGTTCCTGGTGATGTTCAGGGAACCACGTAGAGGTAGAGTGCTGGGATTGAACCCAGGTATGCCACGTGCAAGGCAAATGCCCAACCTGCTGTTCTATCTCTCTGGCCTCCTGACTCCAACTCTTGAATCAGATTCAAATTAGTCAATTCGTCTTATTTCAGTCATCACCAATGAAGTAGAATTCCTAAAGTCTTTCTAAGGAATCAATTTCTTTTTTTAAAATCATGTTTATTAGCACACCATAATTCACAATTATTCATAGCACAGTTGTTCAGGCATACAATGTTCTAACACTAATCCCACCACCAGGACCACCTTCCCTTCACCAGCATCCTGAGTTTTCCTTTCACCCTTAGCAGACACATGACACATTTACTTCATATTATTTTCTCCAAGAAAACTTAAAGGATTGGCAAGTGGAATTATTGGAGAATAGATCAATAAAAGTCCATTTTCCTTTTTTTTTTTTTGCTTTCTGGGTCACACCCAGCAATGCTCAGGGGTTATTCCTGGCTCTTTGCTTAAGAATTACTCCTAGCGGTGCTCAGGGGACTATATGGGATGCCAGGATCGAACCAGGGTCGGCCGCGTGCAAGGCAAATGGCCTCCCTGCTGTGCTATCACTCTGGCCCCCAATAAAATAATTTTAACCTATGTAAGTAAATTTAAATAATTTAACAAAATATAGTGCAAACTCTCATTAACATTAATAAATTTTCAACTCTGGTATCTAAAATATATTGCCTTAAGTTTTATTTTGTACTTGAGTCTCATTATGGTGAAATCATGTCTTTCCTGTAGTTAATAAAAATAATTTTAAAAATTATTTGCTAATATATTTTAGAGTTCACACAAACTAGGCCCAACCTACAACTCTAAAATTCAGTAAGACTGAAGAGAATTGATAAAATTTAAATGGGAAATATAAATAGGCCTATACAACTATTATATCCTAAGAAAGGGAGTATTATTTAACATTAGAAAATATTATATTCCATATCAGGAGGTCTTGTCAAAGGTGGAAATTATCACAAACGTGTGGGAGTCAGAGGCTAGGTAAGACAGAAAATGGAACAGTGTGCTAACAATTGTCGAGGGTACTAATGCCAACCTAGAACTGAGCATTAAATACAGGCAAAAGATACACGTGACAACCCTTTAATGTATGTTCTGTAATCCATAGTCTGGAGGGAAAGGAAAAGAGAAAGAGAGAGAAATGTAAAGAAATAAAGAACCTGCCATGGAGGAGGGCTGGGGGAGGGGGAGGGAACCGGGGACATTGGTGGTGGGAGATGGGCACTGGTGGCGGGATGGGTGCTGGAACACTGTATGACCAAAACCCAAATATGAACTTTTTAATTGTATATCTTTGTAATTGTAAAAATAAAAAAATTTTTAAAAAAAGAAAATATTATATTCCAGGTACTTCTTAAGTGGCTGCTAGAGCAGATAAAAGATGAAGTCATGAAACTTACCTGCAAATGGATGGACATGGAGACCATCATGCTGAGTGAAATTAGTCAGAAGGAAAAGGACAGATATAGAACGACTGCATTCGTTAATGGGATGGATATAAATAGATACTAGTGTTTTACTAAGTGTGGGAAATGGTAATGTCAGACTAGAACTCACCTACAACAGACTATACTCATTGAATATACACAAAGAGACTTACATGATAAACACTAAATGTCTGTATGACAAGCCGCAATGTGTGAAAGACGAGAGGGTCTAGAGCCATAGTCAAGCAGGTAGGGGCGTTTGCCTTGCACACGGCCAACCTGGATTTGATCCCTGAGCACCGCTAGGAGTAATTCCTGAGTACAAGCCAGGAGTAACCCCTGAGCATTGCCGGATGTGACCCAAAAAAGCAAAATAAAAAAGAAGAAGAAGAAGAGAGAGAGATACAGAGACAGAGAGAGACAGAGAGAGAGAAAAAAAAAGAGGAAAAGAAAAGGTGTCTGCTATAGAGGCAGGCTGGGGGGTGGGTGGGAAGGAATGTGGGAATATTGGTGGTGGGAATGGAGCACTGGTGGAGGGAGGGATGGAACATTGTGTGATGGAGACTGAATTATTAACACCTCTGTAATTATATATCTTACAGTGGTATAATAAACATTTAAAAAATGCAACAAAAATCTCCATGAATGTAAAAAAAAAAAACCACAGTAGAGCCTGGCAAGCTACCCATGGTGTATTGGATATGCCAGAAACAGGAACAATAATGGACCTCATGCCCAACCAACGGAGATGTTTCTGGCATCCGCTTGAGTAAATCAATGAACAACAGGAAGACAAGTGATAAAAGTGTTGTTAAAAAAAGACTAATGAGACAGAACATTGACTGTGAATGAGATATTCGCTCTATATTGAAAATATAAAAACCCCTTAGCAAGCGAGGAGTAGACATGCAGAGGCTCCTTCTGTGATACTGACATGCGCAGCCTCTGTCAACTTTCACAGCCCTGCTGTTGTGACTTCCTTGCTCACACACCATAAACGCTTCTCTCTAAGTGTGCGTTTAGAGTTTGGTGTCCCGCTTCTGGCCCTGCCTCCCCCTGCTGCTCTTTACTGTCCATCGCACCCTCCCCCATCCCAACACAGCCATGAGCCCAGGGCTGTGAAAGGCAGGGGAGCAGGATGATGCAGAGACAGCACCTGGGAAGCACCATCACAAATCCTCAATGTGATGATCATGGAGGCTGCACTGTCCAGTTTTACTGCACTCGGACGTTTATTCCTCTTTTGGTGTCTGATCCTTGGGCTCAGAGGCATGTGCTGACTCTGCCTGAGCCTGAAGCATTGGCCACTCTCCTTCCGTCCCACAGTCCCATAGCAGCTGACGCTACACGACCAAATGTTTGGCCCTTCACATCTGACGGCACGACAGGAGTCTGAGTCTGCATCCCTGACGACACAGCCTGTTTGTCACTTGTCTGTCACCAGTCTTCCTGGTCCTGACACCTCTGCAGAGGCTGAGGAGCTACGGGGCAGCTTTCATGCCAGAGGCCAGGCTTAGGGTCACTTTTTCTAAACTGGACTCAAGGAAACTGGTAGTTTTCTGAGCTCTGGTAGAAGGAAGGGAGCAATTTTGGTATGGCATCAGCTTCATACAAACTTGTGTTCATGTTCCATCTTTCATGATCAGAAACAGTTTTAATGCCAGAAAACATTTAAATGCAACCTCACAAACAGAGATGATTTGGATTATAGACTCATAGAATTTCTGAGTCCTTGCAGGACAACACCGCTTTCTTTGGGGGAAAACAAATGATAGGAGAGTATTTTCATTTCCTTATCCTCTAATTTTAAGCTGAAAAAATGCTAATTTATAAAAACCAGGGTAAAATTAAAGGTAAACCTAAAAGAATAATGATTTCTAGATAGAGTAAATATACATCCTTGTTATGAAATTCCATATGAAAGTAGAAATTTATATTTAATCCAATAAAGTAATGCATTTTCACTTTTTCAAACTTTTCCATAATGTTACAGAGAATAAAGAAAGGAAAAATAGACTCTTAACAGGTCTAGTACGTTCTAAGCCAATTCTATCTGGGCAAGATAGCCTTTGTTTTTGTTTAAACAATTAAGTAAAGCAATAAAGGTTTTGGTTTTTGTTTGGAGTTTTTAAAGAAAGGACAGGGAGAAACAGGGGCTCCTACACTCCCTTCCTGAGAAGACAGGGCGTAGTGGCGAGTCTTGGCACAGACGGCCGTCAATTGGGCACTGTTGGTCTAGGCAAAGCTCCAGCCTGCCGTATGTTATGGGGTTACTGTTGCCTCCCTTGAAATGTTTTGCTTGTCTTTCAAAACTGCCACATGGAGTCAGGAAGGCTCCAAGCCCCGAGCGATAGTGTAGCAGAAAGGGCCTCGCCTTGCACTTTGCCAACCTGGGTTCGATCCCTGGCATCCCATACGATCCCTGAGCATAGTCAGGAGTGAGTCCTGAGTGCGGAGCCAGGAGTAACCCCTGAGCATCTCTGGGTGTGGCCCACAAAAAATGAAAACAAACAAACAAACAAAAAAGCAAAACGAGAAGGTTTCTCGCTTCCTGGATTTCCAAGTTAACAAGTGTTTCAGGAGGCAGGAGGCGCCCCATCTTTTGCTGTCCACTGGTGTTCTATGGCACAGGTGTCATTAGCTAGGTGCATGAGGCAGAGAGCACCATGTGTCTGTTCTCTCTTGGATACAGGCTGTGGGCTGTTAGGGAATGATTACAGGAGGCTGACTGCTTTCTGGGGAAGCATCTCAGATCTCGGATGGACAATATAGGCAAGGAAATGGCCCCTTCCCCTGTGGGCCTTTCAGGGGATGAGAGGAACAAGAGCCAGGTGGCTCGGCTGACTAGACGTTGCAGACACGTATCAAGATGTGTTTCCTGGCTCAGCAGAGCGGTTCTCTCGTCTGCTTCCTTTCTTGCTGTTGGAGTGGTTCTGATGAAAGACTCTATCCTAGGGCAGTTTCTGTACACTGATTTGCGTGGGCTGTGCCAGCAAGGACAGAGTGAAGACACTGGCTCAAAGGCATGGGTCGTGTGATCAGAGTGCAGCGCTTCTCACTTTCATTCCACACAGTGAAACGTCCACGTTGTCTGCACACAGAAGGCAGGAGCAGACCAGGAGCCCAAGGCAAAGCTGAGGCTGTTTCGAGGGGCAGCTCTGCCAGTCCAGGGATGAGGGTCCTCATACTAGGCACATAGTAGGTCTCAAAGGAAAACTTGTAGGCCTGCCATTGTTTTCTCCCCTCATATAAAATTCCTTTAATAAAAACATCTCTGCAGTTCCAGACACCTAATGAGAACCAGACGGAAGCGCCGCGCCCAGGCAGGAGGTGTGAGGTGGCTGCAGCAGCGGAGAGCTGCAGGTCCAGGGTCTGCTCAGGCGGCTGCTGACTCTGGTGGCTCCTCTCAGCTTCTGTGGCAGCTTCTCACCTTCTTGTTTTGGTGGAGCCGGGGGATGGAGCCGGGCCCTGACAGGCTGGGCCTGAGCGTCTTGCCAGCTGCCACCCCTTTTGTCTGTTTTCACTTCCAGGGAGTGGCAAATGGGTCTCTTTAGAAGACAAATGTCCCCCTGTCCCCACCAAACCACGGCACCAGGCTCACCGCTCACTGGCCGTCAGTCAGCCACCCTCAGCCCAAGGCAGGTGACACACCAGCAGCAAGATGTGTGTCAAAGAACTGTCTTTCGTGGGTCGGGTGGAGAGACAGACACACGCTCAGGCCCCTGGGACTTCATGGGGAGAGGAGAGCACGGGTGGGGGAAAGATACCAGCCTCCTGAGAGGTGACCTCCAGCAGGTACTGGCCTCACCTGCAGACCAGGACAGCAGAGGCTGTGGCTGGCCGAAGGGCCAGACTGCAGTAGGAAGCCTCTCTGCAGACAGCAGCACCCCGGGAACCCGAGGCAGGCCCTGGCCCGGCCTAGTATCCCAGGAGCTTCTTGGCCTCCTTGCTCTGGGAGTGCAGGGTCTCGCTGGCGTACTTCCGCAGAAGCTCCATCTTCTTCCTGCGCACCAGCGCCTCGTTCATCTCCTGCTGCCACGGCACTGGCACGTGGGCGATGAACTTCTGCTCCCTTTTTTTTGCACATCACTGGAATTTATTAAGTCGAGATCACAGGAGCTGCTGGGTTATCTCCAGATCCAGGAGATCCACATGAACTTTTCAAGTAAGAAACAAATGGCATATTAAAAACCATAAGGAAATATTCTAATACTCAGGTGATGAAGACGGGGTAAATGAGTCTGCACATTTATTTCAGGTTGTTGAGTTGGTGGGCCACAAACTCACAGGCGTTTCGGAGGACAAAGGCTCCTGATCGCTGTGTTAGCCTGGCACCATGGGGCAGAGGAGGCAGGGACTTGCCTGAACCTGGTCAAGTGACAAAGCAGCTGTAAGCACTGGAGGTATCGTGATGTGGCAGATGACAACGATACCGGTGACTTTTCTGTGTTCACAGACACACCTCTTTGGAGGGAAGGACAGGGAACTTACTAGAAATGGGAAAAGGAGGATTTGTTGAGTCAGAAACTTGGATCCGCGATGTTCCAATGTTCGCAGTGGAACCTTGAAAAGTGCTTCTGTGTCGTCCATCTGAGTGTGGAGGTGGCCAGGACAATGAGTGGCAACTCACCCAGTTTTTCTAGAAAGAGGGGAAGCATTTTGGTAAACAACTTTTGAGATTATAATTTGAAATGGTTCCAGAGAATCCCAACTGGCCCAAGGTCACTCTGCTGGTGAGGTCACAGCTATATTCCTGGATTTCTCATCTCTCAGCAGATGAGAAATGTCCTTGTACTGAGCAGTGCTGGCCGAGATACAAATTGAGCATGGGTGCATTTCTCTCATAAGCATAACAAGTCCAATGGAAGTTGCCAGATGTTTCCGTTTGGCGGGAGAATGAAGTTAATGGATGTATACGAGGGTTTCGACTTAAGATTTAAGGGGCGATTGTTATTGTTGAACATAAGCAGCCATAAAAGAGGTCTGGCTTGGTATTTCACATTCCAGGGAAGCCCACCCCCTCCATTTGGGCACATCTGGTCTCCATCAGGCCTGAAGTGTTACATAAATACAGGCACAGTTTATGGGGTGAGGAGACCCCGTAGAGACAGTCCTGGCTTTGTTCTGTCTGAGTTCTGCAGTCAGGGCTGCCTGACACCCTCCCAAAATACCCTTCCAAAGGAAAAACCTCTGTGCTCTGTGGGGAGGAGGAAAGGGATACCCCAAAGATGTTTCCACTCATTCCAGCTACTTTCACCAACTCAAAGACACCTCCGTGTTCGGCTCCCTAAAGACAACTCTGCTTACAGACAGCCTGCAGAATGCGTTTCAGAAATGAAAGAACAAAACACTCTAATGACCCTTGCCATCCATTTATTTGCCTGCCTGATATCCACTCATCTGTCCACCACCCGTCCAAGCCTCCACCCCCACACCCCATCCACTGACACATTCATTCTTACCCATCTGCTTATTCAATGAGGAGGAGAACGTTGTCCACAGAAAGCCTTATTCTAGGCATAGGGCCCAGCAGCAAGTGAGTCAGACCCAGGCTTGACATTTTTGGCCTCATTTGAGTGAGACACTAACATGAATTGCACATTTATTCTTTTGGCCAGGCTCATTAATTCTCAGGAGAATTCCAGTGCTCTGAGAGCATGTCATGGGAGGTGCTTTCTCACTGGGAATCCAGAAGACACTTCCTGAGCACAGTGGACGTGCAAAAGGGCAGCCTCTAGGCCCAGACGCACTCCCCAGACCTACTCTGACCACTTGGTTTCTGCGTGGTTTGTTTGCTTTGTCTCATCCGGCTGGTCTGACTGTTAATTGCTCTCAGTGGAAGCCTCTAAATCTAGGTTAGCCCTCCTCAAGGTTAAGACATGAACCTTTTCTAATATCTATTCCCCTGAGCAAGTGAACTTCGAGATTGAATTACCTAACCTCAAAGTGCCTTGACCCTCCTTGAGGAAGGAGGATAAACACAGATGTGACGTCACTTCCGAGTGGAAGTCTCCCATCCTCTCCAGTCCTGCTGAGAGGCTGTGGAACCACGGTCACTGGCTTCTGATGGTGCACTTTGTGCTGTGCAGCTTGAAAGGTTGGTGCCACAGATGCTCTTCACTTCCTGTCTGCAAGCAGTTTCTCTCAGGGTCTCGCCTGCTGCTTACACCCATCTGTGAAATCTAACACCCCAGAGGAGAGGAATCTCTGTGAGCCCTGTTGGGGTGGGAGCCAGTTCCCACGTAGAAACATTGAGGTCTTGCTGGTCCTGTGTCCTGTGTCCTGGAGGTAGCCTGGCACTCAGGGCCAGGCGGGGCTGGGCCACTGCTCAACACTAATTACATGCTGCAGGTAATTACACTGGCCTTCTTCGCTTCTCTGGTTTTGCCTGGATCTTCAAGAAAGGAGTCTCTGGTTTTGGGCCACTATGTGATTTCTTCATAGGCACAGGGATGTTTGGCTACTCCCAAGGTAGCCAAGCCCAGGGCCACTCATTTCTTTGGTGCAGAATAGCAATTATGCTAGAGAGGACAGCCGCGGAGATGGAAGAGATGGCTGCTGTCTCGGAAAGAAGCTCTTTAAATAGACTCCTCCGATAACTATCCACATGGGGAGGAGAAAGAGGATAAGTCCCCCAAGCTTCCTATGTAAAGTTTTTTGGAAAATTTGGTCTTTTTTTTTTGGGGGCTCACACCTGGTGATACTCAGGGGTTACTCTTGACTCTGCACTCAGGAATTACTCCTAGTGGTGCTTGGGGATCAGATGGGATTCTGGGGATTGAACCCAGGTTGGCAGAATGCAAGGAAAAGCCCTACCCACTATACTATCGCTCCAGCCCTCAATGTAAAGCTTTAAAGGTCATGCTTTCCCAAGGGTCAGGAGGATGGGTCCATGGTTGGAAGCTTGACACAAGCATGGGGGAGGACAGTTAGGACAGAGAAGGGACTTCTATGACAGTGATAGTTGGAAATGATTACTGAGTGCTGAAAGGAGGCAAAGGAATATATGTGATAACCATACAGTACCTGTGTTGTAAGTCATAATGCCCAAAAGGAGAAGGGGAGAAAGAGAGAGAGAGAGAGAGAGAGAGAGATGAGAAAAGTGTCCGCATTAGAGATAGGGATGGTGGCTGGAGGAAAATAGGGAGCATTGGTGGAGGGAAATGTGCACTGGTGAAAGGGGAGGGTGTTGGAGCATTGTATGACTGAAACCCAATCATGAATAACCTTGTAACTGTGTATCTCATGGTCATTCAATAAAAATAGAAGTAAAATTAAATAAATAAAGCTTATGGTTTCCATCTAGAGACATGTTGGGTGGGACAGACTGTATGTGGGCACAGTGCCAGGCAGCAAGACTACAGCCAGCGTCTTGTCTTTGCAAGCCGGCCCATCAGGGGGCAGAGAGAGCTGGTGGCCAGAGCCGGAAGCAACTACACTCTGACCTGATAGGATGTCGGTCAGATACACTCTGACTCTGTTCCCTTTAGTTCAGGGAGCAGCTAGTGACCCTGACAACAGGCAGACTGTGTGTTGGTTGAGACTGTGTGTTGCATTCTGTGGACCTGAGTTCGATCCCCAGCATCCCATCATGTCCCCTGAATACTGCCAGGAGTAACTCTTGAACACAGAGCCAGGAGGAACCCCTGAGCATTACCAGGCATGGCCCCCGAACCAACAACCAAAAGAAATCAAATAGACTGTGCAGTATGAATGGACACTCTCTTGTCCCCATCCGGCATACATCTGCCAGAGGACAGCAAGGGTCATTACATATCTCTGAGACTGCAGAGTAGGGGCTGCCCCTTGACTGCCCCAATCAGAGTTGGACTGGGCCCTTTCCTTTTGCTTCCTATAGGCAGGGATCTACTAAGGAGGTGGGTGGGCAAAGGAGGGCAAAGGGGTTACCTCACCCCGCCTTGAAGATGGGTCCAGGCTGTGCTTGCTGAGCTGTGCAGGGGTGAGGGGCAGAGAGCAGTCTTCTGGTGCTCAGGATGCAACATACGCTCAGAACCCATCTGTGGACTGGGTGGAGTGAGCTGAAGCAGAGAGAAGCCTGTCAGCTGCTTGGCAGTTTCTCAGGCAACAAGACGAAGCTCAGTTTTCTCCAGCCCCAGCTCCCAGCAGCCCTGGAGAAAAGGCATCTTTTAACCTGTTCTCTCCCCACCCCCTGACTGGTTCACTTTATTTTTAGATTTTTCTGAAAAAAAAAAAAAAAACCAAACTCCCCCTTTTTGGTGGTACGGGGGTCAAACCCAGGGCCTCACTTATGCAAGGCAAGTGCTCTATCACTGAGCCACATCCCAGCCTCTGTTTTCAAAAATAATCTTTTTAAAAATTAAATCATCATGAGATAGACCATTACAAAGCTATTCATGATTGGGTTTCAGTCATCCAGTGTTCCAGCACCCATCCCTCCACCAGTGCACATTTCCCAACACCAATGTCTCCAGGTTCCCTGCCTCCACCAATCTACCTCTACGGCAGTGACTTTTCTTCTCTCTCTCTCTCTCTCTCTCTCTCTCTCTCTCTCTCTCTCATTATTTATTTATTTATTTATTTATTTTGCTTTTTGGGTCACACCCAGCAATGCTCAGGGTTACTCTTGGCTCTGCACTCAGGAATTACTCCTGTTGGTGCTCGGGGACCATATGGGATGCTGGAGATTGAACCCGGGCTGACCGAGTGCAAGGCAAATGCCCTACCCGCTGTGCTATTGCTCCAGCCCCTTTTCTTCTCTCTCTCTTTCCAGGAGTGGGAGGGCTTGGGAGGGTCCTGCAAGGCACCCAGAATTGTTCACCTGTGTTCAGAGATGCTGCGAGACTAAGAAGAGGAGCTCCCTGAGTTTTGGGGTCTGGGAATGAATCCCCCCTTCTGCTGAAACCCTCACCTCATTCTAAGGCCTTCTGAGACGCGCTAACAGATTGCGGAAGGGGTTGGTCATGGGAGGACGTGGACATCTCAGTTCAGTTTTCAAACCTACACCCTACAGTTTTCCACACCTACACCCCCCAAAAACAAAACCTGAGCTTGTATCTGCCGTTTTGCTGATTCAGACTAACCTCCCAAGGTACCTGAGGCTCTGGCTCACCTGCGCTGTGGGTCAGTGAGGGCGTGAGAATGACACGCCCCAGCCTCAGGCTCACAGCTGGAGCCTGTCTTCTCACACCTTCTCATCTGGACAGTGCTTGCAGGGAAACACTGAGGTGCCTCGCACAAAATCCGGGAGCAGGGTCAGGGATCCTCTTCTGTCCCAGGGGATCGGCAGCCGGTGGACAGAGAAAGACACAAGAATCCGGCTAAGTTTCTGGCATACAAATAAGCAATGGGAAAACCCCCAAACTTAGGATACCTGGCTGGGCGCTGGCCATGTGTGGGCCAAGATGGCTGCCACCACATGTTAAGGCCCTGCAGAGAGACAGTGAAGTGACGCCAGCAATAGGGGAAAGGAGAGAGTGAGAAAGAGGAAGCAGGCCAGTTTTACATCCCTGCAACCCAGACCTTCCACTTCAATGGAAAGCCATCAGGGTCAAATTCCTCAGGTCATTTCTCCCAGGACCTCACCTGGGAGAAATGACCTTTGAGATGTTATTGTTGCCCAACCAAGTTCTGCTTGGAAGTGCCCCTGCAGGGTAGAGTGGAGGAGGGGCTTCTGCGATGAACTGTATCTCAGAATACAAAGGCATACATCTGTACCAAAGAATATTCTATAGCTAGTTAAATATTTCTCCAAGTCTTCACGAAAGTCTTGTCTTTAATCCATGATTGTTCTGTATATTATCTGCCTTTGAGTTATCAGAGAGCCATGCTTGCTTGCTTGGAGGCAAACAGCAATTTCTCTGTGGTCTGATTACTTAGAGATCAAATGTGGCAAGGCAAATATGCAGATAAGATCTAGCTAATCCCACAATGATCGTGGCAGCATGAGAGAATAGTTATACTAGCCAGTATAGAATACATGGTCAGATAAACTGCCACATTCAAACTGTTCTCCTCCTGTCTACAAAGTGACATGCAGAAGGCAACTCCAGGCCAGATGCACAGGCTCTGGGCAGCAGTGTACTGCAACAAGTGCTGACACCACTTCTCTTTCCTCCCCACTCTTCTTCCAATAGCTCCTTTACTGCTTGTTGGTAAAAATGTCTCTGCTCTGGGTACCTGCTGAGTCACCTGCTGCAGAGGCTTGAGGTCTGCAGAAAGTGAGAGGGAACAGTGCTGCTGCAGAGAGGCCCTGCAGCTGATGCCCCAAGTCCCCTAACACCCCACCAACACTGTCAAATGGTGAGAAAGGTACCTGAGATAAAGCCGCCCTCCCCTTTTCGAAATGTTTCCCCTGAGGGGAAGAGAACTTGCTGTGGCTCGTACTTGCTGAGCACAGAAAATGTGGGGTTCTGTGGAATAAGATAGCTGTCTTTGGGGACCGGAGAGATAGCGCAGTGGGTAGGGTGTTTGCATTGCACACGGCTGAACCGGGTTTGATCCTTGGTATCCCATATGGTTCCCCAGCACCTCCAGGAGTAATTCCTGAGTACAGAGCCAGGAGTATCACTGTATCACTGTCTTCCCGTTCATCATCTATTTGCTCAAGCGGGCACCAGTAACATCCCCATATGTCCTGTCTCATGCAAGTAGAGCCCAAGGGCACCTGCTTGCTCCAGGAACATAAAGAGCCTTAAACCATTCCATCAGGTCATGGGAATGAGGTCTATAATTGTTACTGGTATTTGGCATATCAAATACGACATGGGTAGCTTGCCAGGCTCTGCCGAGTGGGTGGCATACTTTGTAGTCACCTCTAAGTTCAGCATTTATTGATGAACCGCAAGCCGGGCTTTGATAGGCTGGTCTGCTGGGTGGAGTTCTGATGAGGGGAAGTCCGGATGTGGAAAATGGAGGCCCTCATGGTGTGGGGGGGTCGTCTGCTTGTTGCGAGGCTCTGCTGGGGTGGCAGGCCAGGGCTAGAACCTGCCATCCCTCCCGGGTGCCTCGTGAGCAGCTGGGCACAGGGAGAGCCAGTAGCAGCTCTGCCCCATGTCTGTGAGTCTCTGGATCAGCATACCTGGGCCGGATTTAAAAAAAAGACTGCTGCAGGGTGGATCTTGATGAGCCGGTCTGTGATAGGCTGGTCTGCTGGGTGGAGTTCTGATGAAGGGGAAGTCCAGATGTGGAAAATGGAGGCACTCATGGAGCCAGGAGTAACCCCTGGGCATTGCCGGGTATAACCCAAAAAGCAAAAAAAAAAAAAAAAAATCACTCTCTTTGTTTCCCAGACTTTTTGTTTGGCTTGCTTTTTGGGGCCACACCTGGCAGTGTTCAGAGCTTACTGCTGGCTCTATGCTCAGGGATCACTCCTGGCAGTGCTCGGAGAACAGGTGTTGCCGGAGATTAAATATGGGTCAGCTGTATGCAAGGAGTGTGTTCTTCCCGCTGCACTGCTGCTCAGCCCAGGGAGCATGCTTAATATTACGTATAATGCTTCACTTCTGTCATTCTTCACAATGTAACCAGATAGTTCCCTTATCCCTCCAGAATATTTTTGCATCTCTGTGCACATAACCCACCTATACAAACTATCACTTGTCACTTGTATCACTTCGTCTTCCCGTTGTTCATCGATTTGCTCGAGCGGGTGCCAGTAATGTCTTCATTCACTGGGAATGAGGTCCATTATTGTTACTGTTTTTGGCATATCGAATACACCATGGGTAGGCTCTACTAGGCTCTGCCGTAGCTCTGGGTTCATCCCAGGGGACCACAAAAACCTCTGAAGGACAGGACAGAACCTAGAGAGATTGGCTGCAGTCTTGTGGGTTTAAAATCCTCAGTATGAGGCTGGAGAGAGAGGACAGGAGAGAGGACACTTTTCCTGCAGGTGACTGCTGCCCAGGTGACTCAGCACCCCATATGGTCCTCAAACCCACCAGGAGTGTTCACTGAGCACAGAGTCATGAGTGAACCCTGAGCACACCCAGCTGTGAACTCAAACCAAAAAGAAAATAAAAAATGAACAAAATAAAAATAAACTCCTCAGCTTTCTTTGAATAATCTAATCTCTTCATAATGCTTTGACTATTTGTTTAGGGGAACATGCCCAGGTCTGAGGCCAAAGGTCACCTTTAAGGCAAGCCTTTTCTTTTTTTTTTTAATATTTTATTACACCACCATGTGATATACAATTACAAAGATGTTCATGTTTGGGTTTCAGTCATACAGTCTTCCAGCACCCATCCCTCCACCAGTGCCCATCTCCCACCACTAATGTCCCCACTTCCCTCCCCCATCCCCCAGCCTGCCTCTATGGCAAGTTCTTTATCTCTTCTCTCTCTCTCTTTCTTTCTCTCTTCTCTTACACATTGTGGATTGCAATACATACATTTAGAGATTATCATGTATATATTTTCTCCTATATTCAATGCTCAGTTCTAGGCTGGCATTATCACTTTTGACAAATATTAGCACACTGTTCCCTTCTCTGTCTCACCTAACCTCTGATTCCCACATGTCTGTGGTAGATTCCACCTTTTTTTTTTTTTTTTTGATTGAAAGATGCTCATGTAGAGTCTTGGTTCCACAGGGTTCCAACACGCACCCTCCACCCTCCACCCAAACCCATCTCCCATCACCAATGTCCCGTCTCCCTCCCCCCTCCCCCAACCACCTGGCGGGCTCTGCATGTCATTTCCTTCCTCTCTATATCTCCCTCCCAACAAACTTTCCTGTTCTTCGTGGAATGCAGTGCACCAAAAGACATCACTGTTTCACCACCCTAGTGGCCCAGCGGCGCAAGCGGCCAGCGCAACCTGGACTCGAACTGGTTTTGCTCTGTTCCTCTGGTCGTGAGGCAGTTTCCCAGCATCCGGACAACGAAAATGGTGGCTAGTGTGATGGACGAGTCTCATCCGGCTGCTTCAGGGACTCCCCGGAGGCGACGGGCCCACTCCCAAAGCCCATCTGCCCTCCTCGGGGTTCCATGGTCAGCTAAGGCCTGGCGCGAGCCGAGCTCCAGCCTCCCCAGACGTCTGCAAGAACCTGGATGCTGGCCGCGGGCAGCTCCTCTAAGGCAAGCCTTTCAGGACCAGTTGTGAGAGCCTAACCTGGACACCCACTCCATACTCCTATTTAAACTTAATGTCGCATTTACTCATGCGTCACTGGGGTCTCTGTTCTGCCATGCCCTAACACCCGGGAGGAGCCAGATCTCAGAATACGGGAAGTTCCCACTGACAGGTTAGAGCAATGTCCCAGCTGCCCTCCAGGGGACAGGCAGACACACCTCTCTCCAGATCAGGTCTTCACTGTGATCTTAATTGGAGCCTTGGATGTAGGCATGATCTTACACAAGATGACAAAGGTGACGCCATCCATTGGTTCCCAGACTGTGCCCAGGCTGCAGAACACAGGAAAACCCCAGGACTGGATAATCAACTTCCTTCTGCCCGAGATCTAATTTTGGTTCTGGACACTGGACACTGATCTCTGTACACAGCTGGAGAAAATGGACCTCTGCCTTGTTAGCCGTCACTTGGTGCGTGGACCTGACAAGGTTCCTGCCTGGATCGAGAGAGGGACGCTGAGTTGGTTAGAAGAACTGGCCTGTGCCCGCGCTTCCTCATGCTGTGGGTGCTGAGAGAGGGGTGGGAGGGACATAACAAGCAAGTGACTGAAGACTCCAAGGTAACGAGGCCACAGACACCAACCCCTCAGCACTCTCATGATGAGTCATCTCTTCAGGAATGCCCAGGTCTCTCTGATTTACACCAATCAATCACTTTGTGTGTTGAAGTTTGCGAAAATAGATGATCTTTTGAAACAAAGAACATGTTTGCTTCAGAACCAATCAGTGTCTCCTTTAAAACCTCTCCACACAGGGGCAATGGCACTCTGAGAAGGCAGCAGGGGCCGAGAGCTATCATTTCTGAGTCAAGTATGTTTTCACGCCCTAAGCAATGTAACCAGTAAAGTTCTCTGGATGCAAACCAAAATAGAAGACAAGAAGGTTCTGGAGCAGCTTGTAAAACCATGGGCCAGAGCGATAGCACAGCGGGTGGGGCATTTGTCTTGTGCACAGCTGACCTGGATTCAATCCCCAGCACCCTGTGTGATCCTTTGAGGTGCTAGGAATGATCCCTGAATGCAGAGCCAGGAATAAGCCCTGAGCACTGCCAGGTATAGCCCCAAACCAAAATACTAATAATAATAGAATGAAAAAGAAAAAAGTTTGCATTGAGTTTTTTGGTGAAACTAATTTTCTCTGGAAGAAAAATTAGGACTTTCCTTAGAAGTTTATTATTTTTCAGGCGTGGTCAGAGTCGCTATGACATGACACTGTCATTCGTTTATTTTTTTTCTAAAGAGAGAGAGCTCAGACTCTCTGGAAATCACGCTAGAGCTACTGATCCAAACTTGGAGAGAACAGGTTCACTGGGGGTGGGGGAATGGAGACCAGAATGAACCTTCCGGAAGTGATGCAGACTTCTCAGGACAAGGGAGACTTAGAGGGCTTAACTCTAGACCCCGTGGGGTGCTGACAGGCAAGAATAGAAGCCGTTTGCAGGAAATTGTGTGGCAAGGAAACCTGACCCATGACTTGTCTAGTACAAATGCTAGAACCTTGTAGCTGGGTCTTAAGGACCTGCCAGGGCCCAGAAGCAAGATGTAGAGGTTCCACCCATGCTCCCAGCAGCCAGCTCCTGCACTCTGGAAGACTGGTAAAGGGTCAATGTTCGAAAGTCCCCGGATCCTCAAATATAAACACTGTCTAATAAGAGCATTTAAAAAAAGACGATTTCCATCATTTTCCCAGCTGTCTGAGTTAATGGGCTGCTTCTCTGAGAACTGGAGAGATTAGTCCTGAGAGGGAGACACAGATGGCCACGCGTGAACCCCAGGGGACAGCCGAGGCTCTTACACAGCTGCCTCCTGCATCACTTTCCTTCTTTAGTAAACACTTTCTTGAGCTCTGGTTCGGAAGCAGAGTCGGATGGTCAAGGTCCCTTTTGATGTTCAGGAGGAGGAAGCTGGAACCAGATTTCAGTGCAGCAAAAACTCAGCCAAGACGAATCTGCAAAGCTCTGGAGTTTTAGGACTTCGGAGTTACTCTGGGGGATTGGAGGGTGGTGGGAGCGAGCCTTCCCTGTGCCCAGGATTCTGGGATCTTGTGTGGGAGGACTACAAACACGACCTCCAACCCACCTCAACCTTCCCAGTTCATGGTTGTTTAACAGAGTAGGTGGTTTATCAGGGGCAGTATTCATGGAAACATTTCAGTGCTTGTTCTCTGTAATTACAGGTCAGGATTTCCTAGCAAGCTCTTCGTTGCCATATTCCCACGCAGGGATTAAAATCTAAACATGAAAAAGGCATCTTGGAAGCGCTTGGGAACCCAGATTTGTGACAGCAGAGAAATGGATGTGTCTCTCCGGGCAGTCCCAGGCATCAGAAACCACTGCTGGGAAATGCAAAGTCCTGGAGAAAGAGCCGTGGACTCCAGCCAGTGCAATGCCCCATCGCAGCAGAGCTCAGACTGGGAAGGAGACCAGGCCCTGCAAATGGGATTTGGTTCTGTCACCATCGCAAGCAGGACAGGCGTGGAGCTGCAAAGCGGTAGGACAGGAAGTAGCAAAGCTGGTCACTCAGGTGCCTTAGTCTGCATATGGCCATGATAAGCTTCTCTGGGATGGTAGTGGACAGGATTCCACACATCTACTCATGGGTAAGAACTGCACAGGACACCCAGCCCACAGGGGTCCTTTCTGGAAGTTTCTATCTCCGATGTTCGATATTTAGACTTAACATCACCTAATGTTATGCCTAATACCATCACATGCAGAAAACAGAACATAATTTATTGCTTTCCTTTTTTTTTCTTGATACCCGTAGTCTCAGAAGCAGCCTCCTGTCCGTCACTTTGTTACAGAAGTTTAGCAAGCTCGTTCTGCCCCCTGAGAGCACAGCTCTGCAGGCACGGGGCCGTGGAGACGTGCCTGACTCAAGGGCAAAGAACTGAAAACCCTTTGCAGAAGCAGCTTTGAGCTTAGCACTGGAGAGTAGGTAGAGGGTGAGGATTTCCTTCTTTATTTTTATTAAGGCACTGTTATTCACAAAGTTGTTCATGATAGGGTTATTTCAAGGGTATAGTATTCCAACACCAAGCCCATCTCTGATGCCGCCACCAATGTCCCAAGTTTTCCACCCCCTTCCCCAATGGCCTGTCCCCCTTGGCAGTTATATAACAAATTTATTTCATGTTGCTTGCTCCAATGAACATTAAAGGAATGTCAATGGAATTATGAGAAAATAAATCAATAAAAGTCAATTTGTGATGATTGGTTCCTATGTGATTTTATTAATGTAAATAAAGAAATTAAAATCATTTAATACAATATACAGCCTACAGCCTATTTTCATTTACATAAATAAGTTTTCAACTCTGGAATATAAAATATATTGCATTAAATTTTATTTTGTGCTTGGATCTCATTGTGATAATTATCATCTTTCCTGTCATAAATAAAACTTGATAAGGATTTATTTGCTCATATATTTTAGAGCTTACATGAAATAGGTAAAATCAACAAATGTCAAATTTACTAAGAAAATTTAAGTGGGAAAATCTGAATAAGCCTGTAAAAGTGCATAGTGTTTTATTCTAAGAGAGTGAATATTGATACTATGTGAGAAACTATTATACTATGGACACTGCTTAAGTGTCTGCATGAATACATTAAAGATCACAATAGAATGTTTATGAACATAAAAAAAATCTGGTAAGATCTAGACCCATAGAAAAGAGCAGTTAGTTCATTATGTAGAGGGTGACACTCACCTGTACTCCCTGTACTTCCTGTATTCACCTGTACTTTCTCTACTCACCTGTACTAACTTCCACTCCCTGGAAACAGCCTCCACTTACCCGAAAACCTTTCAGGCATGAAACTCAGAACTTTCTTCTCATTGCAGCAGCCAGTGAGGCCTGAAACTGCCTAGACTCTGTCTACTCCCGACATATCACACCTCCTCCTCCTTTCTTGGTCATTCCATGCTTGAGCTGGATTCTGCCAGAAAATCTGTCCATAAAGGCAGCCCCACACGTTCTTTGCCATCGTGTGTGTCACATCAGGGGAGGTGTCACCCTAATCAGCTTGGGTCAACCAGGCTGGAGAGGGAGGAGTGCTCTTGGCGGGGGCTGCGGTGCTTGAGAGTTGCAGACACAGTGCACAATTCAGCACTGGTTAAAGCAATGATCTTGGCAAAATGAATGGGGGAAAATCAGTTCTATGGCCCTCAAAACTCAAAGCTTCTTGTCTTTGACAAGTTATAAAATATCAGAAGCCTAATTTGTAGTCATTTTTTATTTATTTATTTATTTTGCTTTTGGGGCTATATGCAGTGGTGCCCAGATATAGTTGTTTCTAGGAGAGATAATGTTCACTTCATGAAACGCATGAAGAAAACATAGGAGAAACGCTCTACGACATCGAAACGAAAAAGTATCTTTAAAGACGACACACCACTGACAAAGCAAATGGAAGCAAAGATAAACAAATGGGATTATATAAAACTAAAAAGCTTCTGCACCTCAAAAGAAACGGTGACCAAGATACAAAGACAATCCACAGAGTGGGAAAGGATATTCACCCAATACCCATCTGACAAGGGGTTGTTATCCAGGATATATCAGGCACTGGTAGCCCTTCACAAGAAAAAACAGCCAACCCCATCAAAAAATGGGGAGAAGAAATGAACAGAAGCTTCCAAAAAAGAAGAAATTCGAATGGCCAAAAGGCATATGAAAAAGTGCTCTTCATCTTTAATCATCAGGGAGATGCAAATCAAAACAATAATGAGGTACCATCTCACCCCACAGAGACTGGCACACATCCAAAACAGCAAGAACAACCGGTGCTGGCGTGGATATGGGGAAAAAGGGACTCTGATCCACTGTTGGTGGGAGTGCCGACTGGTCCAGCCCTTTTGGAAAACAATATGGGCATTCCTCGGAAAACTAGATATTGAGTTCCCATTTGATCCAGCAATAGCACTCCTGGGAATATACCCGAGAGACCGGAAAACGCATAGCAGAAACACTATCTGTACTTCTTTATTCATCTCTGTGCTATTCACTATAGCTAGAATCTGGAAACAACCTAAATGCCCGAGAACAGAGGACTGGCTCAAGAAACTGTGGTTCATCTACACTATGGAATACTATGCGGCTGTCAGAAAAGATGAAATTATGAAATTTACCTGCAAATGGATGGACATGGAGACTGAGTGAAATCATGCTGAGTGAAATTAGTCAGAAGGAAAAGGACAGATATAGAATGACTGCATTCATTAATACGACATAAATAGATACCAGTGTTTTACTAAATGTGGGAAATGGTAATGGCAGATTAAAACTCACCATTGAATATACACAAAGAGACTTAAGTGATAAACTCTAAATACCTGCAGGGCTAGCCACAATGTGTAAAATAAGAGGGAGAGAGATGCAGAGACAGAGAGAGAGAGAGACAGAGAGAGAAAGAGAGGAAACTGGGGTACCTGCTATTAAGGCAGCATGGGGGTGGGCGGGAGGGGTTGGGGTACATTGGTGGTGGAAATGGGGCACTGGTGGAGGGATGGGTGCTGGTATACTGTATTACCAAGAACCAATTATGAACACCTTTGTAATTGTATGTTTCACTGTGGTATAATAAAAAAAATTAAATTAAAAATATTTTTTTTCTAACTTAAATTTTAAGTTTCGGGGCTGGAGT
This sequence comes from Cryptotis parvus, assembly GCA_021461705.1. Taxonomy (NCBI): domain Eukaryota; kingdom Metazoa; phylum Chordata; class Mammalia; order Eulipotyphla; family Soricidae; genus Cryptotis; species Cryptotis parvus. Next base: position 97,942 of record JAJIBD010005301.1, read on the forward strand.
GATAGCACAGTGGGTAGGGCATTTGCCTTGCATGCAGCCTACCCGGTTTGATCCCGGCATCCCATATGATCCCCCGCAGTGCCAGGAGTGATTCCTGAGTGAAGAGCCAGGAGTAACCCTGAGCATCGCCGGGTGTGACCCTAAAAGCAAAAAAAGGAAAAAAATTTAAGTTTCACAAGGTGTTATGAGAGAAGTACAGAAAGCCCCCAGGCATCCCCTACTCCATTTTCCTCAAAGGTTAAGTTTTATGAATAAGAGTACAGTGCCCCCAAAGAAATGGCATTGACACTGTGTGCACACATGTGTATAATCGTGCATGGAAATGGCATTGACACTGTGTGCACACACATGTGTAATCATGAATGTAAATGGCATTGATGCTGTGTGCACATGTGTGTAATCATGTATGTTTTGTGTAGTGATGCTGTGTAATCATGCGTGTATATGTGCAATGATGCTGTGTGTACACACGTGTGTAATCATGTATGTATATGCGCAGTGATGCCTCATTATGTCACAAGTGTAGGTTCCTCCACTACATGTGGGGTCACGAGCCATTCTGTCGCCACCCACCTGAAAGTTACACCGCCTCTGTCACACACAACCCTGACTCACATTAGTTTCTTTCCCTCTCCACTAATTTATCCTTTGATTTTATTACATTTTATCCTAAAGAATCTTCTCAAAATTATAAAAAAAAGTTTTAATTGACCCACTGTGGGATAGTTATAAAACTGTTCATGACCGAGTTTCAGTCATACAATATTCCAACACTCGTCTCTTCACCAGTGCATATTTCCCACCACCAATGTCTCCAGTTTCATTTCCAAAGTGTAGTGGTTATCACGGTTGCCTTACACCAATGTCTGAATAAGCCCTATTTCTCTCCCCCAACCCCCGCCCTGTCTCATCCTCACAGCCTGCCGTGATGGCAAACACTTTTCTTAAGAAGATTCTTTAGAAATGAATCATTTTGTCGTGTGTGATCTTTTGCTCAGCACAACACACTTTATCTCAGCACCACATATTTAATCGCAGTGCATTCAGCTGAGCCAAAGATCACACACTACGGTTCATCTGTAGTTCACTTCTTTGACTGTGGAGAACCCACAGAATGGACGTACCACTAATGTTTAACCTTCAGCTGCTATTGTTTTCAATTCTCAGTGCAAATAAAGCTGCCATTAGCATTTGGAGAGAGCCTTCAGTGTGGAGATCCATTTGCATTTCTCTGGAGATCATGGAATTCCCATGGGATTACTGGCTTGGTGGTGAGTTGAGGTTTTTAGCAAACTGTCACCCTGTTTTCCAGAGCAGTTGTAGCATTTTATATTCACCATCAGTATGCAAGAGACCCTACTTCTGCCCATTCTATCTTTGCAGTCTTCACAGTTCTCTCTGTGTTTATTCTAACCGTCCCAATGGCCAGTTTATATGCTTGTAATCTTTGTTTTCTGCAGTGAGAATCTATTTAAAACTTTTGCTTATTATCTAAGCGGATGGCTTAGTTTTTCTTTCCTTTTTTATGTGTATTTTTGGGGGCTACACTGGAGGTGTCAAGTCTTACCCTTGGTTCTGTGCTCAGGGATCACTCCTGGTGGTGCTCAGCGGGAGCATTTGGGTGTCAGGGATCAAGCCTGGCTTATCTGCTTGCAAAACAAATACCTCGCCTGCTGTACGACTGCTGTAACCCATTAGTTTAGGTTTTTTGGTTGACCTCAGAGTTCTGTGAAATTATATGTCCCAGTTCTTTTCCAGATGCATGTTTTGCAAATGCTTATCTCAGACTAGAACGTGTCTTTTTATTTTCACCTGGACTTTCTCAAATGCTGAATCTCTGGCATTAATGAGTCCAACTATTTTTTGTTGTTATTGTTATTTTTAGTGAATTATGGCTTTAATGTCACATAAATTCTCTCTCCACTCTGGACCCAAAGCTTTCCTCCCATGGTTTCTTCTAACAATTTTTTGCAGCTTTATGTTTTATATTTTGTTTACTGTGGGTGGAAGTGTGGTCTTCCAAGGGCACGCAGGAGGTTTGTGGGCCCTACCAGTGATTCTCAGCCAATGGGACTGATGATGCAGTGTTGCTCAGGGCCTGCAGTGCTGGGGATGCCCAGAACAAGCTGCTGGTGCTCAGGGGCTTTTGTGGTCCTATCTGGCAGCCTCAGGGACCAGGTGGTATCAGGAATCACATTATTATACTGTCTTCCAGCCCCCATTCTGAGTTATTTTTAACTCATTTGAGGCTTAGATCAAGATTCATTTGTTGATAAAAAATTTTTGAAGTGTTTTACTTAAATTTTTAAATTATAATTTGGGTTCAATGGTTCCATTAGGGCTGAAGTATATTGAATAGTTGTACTGCACACCCGCCTCACAGATGATTCACCTCAACGTCTGTGTCACTTCCAGGCATCCAAGAATCACTAACTTTTACCAGTTCATGGTCCACTGTCCAATTTCTCTGGAAGCCTTTTTTATAAGAGACGGAAACATATATCGACAATCATTTTTTTAAAAAGTATTATTCAGGTAATCGGATTAAATTGTGTTCAAGTTTATGGTATTGGTGTACAAGGTCACTCTGTATAGCCCTGTCCCCACAGTGCCCATGACTTCCCCACTCCACCCTGTCCCTATATTACCTTAGGTACAATGTGCCTTCCCTCCCCACCAAATCTTCCTCCTCATTCTTTGTTGATTGACAGTTAAGGTTTAAGTGCATTCCAATCCCTCCCTAAGCACCAGTGATCAAGACTCTCCACCTATGTTTCTGTTATTGCTACTTCCGTAGCAATTAGGCTCCTTAATCATCCCCTTCTCTACTTCCCCAAACCTGGCACTTTCAGATCTGTAGTCCAGTATCCATGGGCATTATTGATTGATACTGTCCGTACCTCTTACTTGTTTTTCTATATGCCAAGATGAGTATACCACATCCTGTATTTGTTTTTCTGTCCTTGGCTTATTTCACTTTGCACAAGACCCTCCAATGCTGTCCAAGTTACCAAGCATTGAATAACTATTTTTTTCCTTATGGCTATATAATATTCCATGATGTATATAAACCACAACTTGTTGATTCATTCATCTGTTCTTGGACATTTGTGTTGCTTCCATTTCCTGACTACTATACTAAGATCTGCAATAAATATAGGTGTGTATGTGTGTGTGTGTGTGTGTGTGTGTGCGTGTGTGTATTTTTAGTTAATAGTTTTGTTTTGGGGAGTAGATACCTACAAGGGGGATAACTAAGTCAAATGGAAGCTCTACTCTCACTTTTTTGAGAAATCTCCATATTGTTTTCCATAGAGACTGAAGCAGGTGGCAATGTACGAGGGGTTCTTTTTAACCACACTCACAAACACTTGTTTTCAGTTTTGTTGGTTTGATTTGTTTTTCTGTGCAAGGCAAATGTCCTACTCTCTGTGCTATTGCTCTGGCCCAAGACCTTAAGTTTTTTAAAGAGAATTTAAGCTACAGTTTAAAATTGTCTACAATCTGTGTAACCCAGATGCCCTTGGGTTACACTTGCTTGTGACAGGACGTATGGAGATGTTACTGGTGCCCACTCGAGCAAATCAATGAACTATGGGAAGACAGTGACAGTGACTAAGTGACTTGTCATGGCAGAGCCTGGCAAGCTACCCGTGTTGTATTTGATATGCCAAATACCAGTATCAATTATAGACCTCATTCTGGAATGGATTGAGGCTCTTTATGTTCCTGGAGCAAGAAGATGACTTTGGGCTCTACTAGCATGAGACAGGACATATGGAGATGTTACTGGGGCCCGCTTGAGCAAATAGATGATAAACGGGAAGACAGTGATACAGTGATACAGTTAAAATTGTCTTCTAAAGTTTAATAAAGCTTATATCAATTTTGAAGTCATTATATTTTAACCTATTTCTTTTTTTTATATTACCTTATGTAATATAAAAATGGAGTTCCTCAGAGCTCCATCCAAGAGAAAACCTGATCTTTCCCTTATAAGTTTCCTCAGTAAATGCTCAAGATGAGAGCCTTCTACTGAGAATATACCACCTACACGGCAGAGCCTGGCGAGCTACCTGTGCTTTATTTATTTGTTATGCCATAAACTAGTAAGAATTATGGACCTCAATTCCATGACTGAAGAATGGTTTGAGGCTCTTCCTGTCCCTGGAGCAAGGAGATGCCCTTGGGTTACACTTGCTTGTGACAGGATATATGGAGATGTTACTGGTGCCCGCTCGAGCAAATCAATGAACTATGGGAAGACAGTGACAGTGACTAAGTGATTATGAGCACTTTTCATATGCTTATTGGCCAACATTATATTTTCTTCAAGGTAGTGTCTATTCATCTTTACTCTCTGCTTTTTTTTAGATGCAGTTATTTTGCTTTTTGGGCTTAAGCTTTGTATATTAGTCTTTAATTGATTCTGTGTGAAAACATTTTCTCTTTTAATTTTAGCCTGAGTTCCTTTTGTCACACAAAAAACTGCAATTTTTAACAATCAAAACAATTTTTTTAAGTTTTTTGGTCATAGCTGGAAAAAGATATATAAATGTATATATATTGTATATATACACATATGTATATATGTATACACACATATATACAATTCCTTGAGATAGGTTTAACAGTGAGAGTCCCCTTTGGGAAGATTTTAGATCTAAAAATGCAGACAAGTCACATCATCTCTGTCTTCAGGGACAATTTTCCTCAAGGCAAGGGTCTCCAGGGTCCATAACGGGGCGGATCTCTTGTTGTGGGGGAACATGTTAGTGGGCTAGCTTTATGGAACCAGTTTCTGCACAAAGAAAGCCCTTGTGCTTGGTACTTCCAGACTGCTTCTCAGACATATCCAGAACTGTCAAAGGCCCACAGAGAAAACACAGTGATTGTCAAAGGACCACATGGCACATTTAGGGCACTGGAACTTTGTCCTAGGACAGTGTAAAATTTTTTGCAATAAGTAAGTTGAATGGATGAATGATACACTGGTGTTAAATCTATTAATTTTTTTCACATGGGGCACTTTCTGATATGTGGTTTAAGTATTTAAGAACAGAGATTTTATTTCATTCTTTATAATCAAATACACCTGAATTCAATTCGTCTCGCTTGCCTTCAGAACTAGAAAGATGGTCTGCCTCTGTTGGCATTGGCTGTGCATCTTGTTTGGGCTTGGTAGACGCACAGCTCTGAGGTAGGTTCACTGTTTCTAGGCTCTCCCATCGTTTCTGTGCTGGGGAGTTGTGTTCATATGTTGGTCACACCAGGGCATGCATTGCCTAATTACATATCCGGTCAGTTTTCATAGCTCTAGTTTCTTTGGGGGACTGGGGAAGTGTGATGGCAGCAAGAAAACAATCTACATGCTGCATAGTCTACACCCGTGTCTGGCCTTTCCACTCCACTTGGTCTCCACTTCAGGCCTTAAGGAGCGCCAGCCTGCTCTGAGTCATGAGCTAGAGCAAACAACCTTATACGACCATCTTATATGACCATCTGTTGTTCTGATGGACTACGCTGCTGGAGGCTGATTTTCTCCTAATACCCAAACCATGCTTATATTCCTCTGTATCACTCCTAATACCCAAACCATGCTTATATTCCTCTGTATGATTCCATCATATGGGCCCTGGTGGCTTAAAAGAACTATAATAAGTCTCACCCACACAATATACTGCCCGAAAGCACATGTAATCTCCCATAGCAAGTATGAGAGACCCAAGGATACGTACTGCCAATGGCTTTAATCCATATTCTCCCTTCTATATCACTGTATCACTGTCTTCCAGTTTATCATTGATTTACTAGAGCAGGCACCAGTAACATCTCCATATGACCTGTCTCATGCAAGTAGAACCCAAGGGCACCTGCTTGCTCCAGGAACATAAAGAGCCTCAAATATTCCATCAGGTCATGGGAATGAGATCTATAATTGTTACTGGTATTTGGCATATCAAATATGACACGGGTAGCTTGCCAGGCTCTGCAGTGCAGGTAGCATACTCTTGTAGTCCTCTCAAAATCCAGCACTTATTGATGAACCGTGCTGTGATAGGCTGGTCTTCTGGGTGGAGTTCTGAAGAGGGGAAGTCCGGATGTGGAAAATGGAGGCCCTTGTGGAGTGGGGGTCGACTTGCTTGTTGCGAGGCTCTGCTGGGGTGGTGGGCCAGGGCTAGAACCTGCCATCCCTCCCGGGTGCCTCATGAGCGGCTGGGCACACGGAGAGCAAGTAGCAGCTTTGCCCCATGTCAGAGAGTCCCTGGATCAGCATACCTGGGCCGGATTTACAAAAAGAATGCTGCAGGGTGGATCTTGATGAGCCGGGCTGTGATAGACTGGTCTGTTGGGTGGAGTTCTGATGAGGGGAAGTCCGGATGTGGAAAATGGAGGCCCTCATGGAGTGGGGGGTCGTCTTGCTTGTTGCGAGGCTCTGCTGGGGTGGTGGGCCAGGGCTAGAACCTGCCATCCCTCCCAGGTGCCTCATGAGAAGCTGGGCACAGGGAGAGCCAGTAGCAGCTCTGTCCCATGCCTGTCTCTGGATCAGCATACCTGGGCTGGATTAAAAAGACTGCTGCAGGGTGGATCTCGATGAGCCGGGCTGTAATAGGCTGGTCTGATGGGTGGAGTTCTGACGAGGGGTTAGTCCGGATGTGGAAAATGGAGGCCTCAAGGAGTGGGGGGTTGTCTGGCTTTTCCCCTTCCATAAACTGAACATTGAATAGAATGTTACAAACCCAGAGGACTTTCAACAATTGATTATTAGTTTTGCTAGGAATCGAAAGCAGGGTATAACTGAATTCTGGTAGACTTTGGAGGAGAGAATGTCCCCATGTGAGTGGACAAGAAAGCTTTCAGGGTCTTCGGCCTTTCGACACCCTTCATGAAGGAGAGTGCAGTGAAGGGGCGAGTTTCCTTTTCTTTGGTACATGTAAATACACGCAGATTTTCTTTCTGGGGTTTGGGGTGGGGGGAGAGAGAGGGGGCCCTGAGCCACATGCCTGTGAGCCAGCACTCAAGGGTTAAATAACAGAGAGTTTGTTTAAAATGAATTCCAGATTTAGGATGACATTCGAGTTGATACATCCCAGGCTCCGTTCCCAGGGGAAAATAAAGGGGAAAAAGGTGAATTTCAATGGTGGACCCAGACAGAGTCCCTGGGAAAGCAACTCATGGGCGGTGGGGAGGGGTGGCTGCACTGAGAGAGGAATTCGTTGCGGTGATATTTCAGGCCAGTAGCTCCAAACCTAGAGCAGATGGAGAGTCTTAAGCTGCATCTGAGCCGGGTTATAAACGACACTAATCAGCACAAGGTAGCCCTGGCATTTCCTGAACGCTCCATGCAGCCCCTTTGGGGACACTCAGCATTCCATTGCGAAGAGCAGCCTTGAATCCTGCTGTTTGGAGCAATTAATGCTAAAAGGTAGAGAATGGGTAGAGTGGATGAAAGAATTATGACCCAACAGTGTGCTGTTATGAGAAATTCACTTCAAATTCAATGATGTAGTTCTGTTGAAAGCAGAAAGATGAAAAAGAAATGAAGATATCCATAAAAAGGGCAAAATAGCTTAATAATACCCAATGCTGTAGAGCAAAGATAATAGCATTATAACATAACAACAAAGAGGCATTATATGAAAAGGACCAAGGTATCAGGAAGACATTAAATTCTAAACAGACATACAAGAAGCAGTAGGTCCTTGTTGGAGGACAGGTTTAGCTATTCTGGGAGCTTTGTTGTTTTGCCCACTCCCAGCTTAATCTTATTTAAGCCATGGTTCATTCTAATGAGACCTCTCTTCTATGTAAACACTGCTAGAGGGTGTGGCAGTTACAGAAGTCACCTTGATTGAATAACTTCTAACTTATACATCTACTAAGACTTCTATGTTTTCTAGATTGGGCACAGCTCCTCTTTATACACACTGCACCCAGAGTGGGACAGTTAGAATTTACCAGGAGACTACCACCCTGGCTACGCTGAGACTATAGGAAGACTATAGGAAGGATCATACTAGTTTGCTCTAAGCAGGCGAGTGTGACCCTTTCAGTACACGAGAACAAGTTACTCAGAATCACCCTGGTGCAGATAATAATAAGGACCTTGTGGGTATCATCTAGATTACATGAAGCTCATGAAGTTAAGATGTATTACTTTATACCAGCCCCCTCGCTCCAGTGTTTTACATAAGAGATAATCTTGGTAGAAAGGATTAGACCTTGGCATAACCTTTGTTTATACCGGCAATAGGGTGTGGCACTACATTCTGTTTAGAGTTCTTTGTTGACATGACCCTCCTGGTTGTATTACTTTGGTGTATATAAGGGGCTGACTTGAGGCCACTTCACTTTTACCTTTTGGGCCTTTTAGCTTTAAGCTTTTTGGCTCCTGTGGCTTTTGGTTCCTCGGCCTTTTGCTTTTTGGCTTTTGGCTTTTTGGCCTTTTGCTCCCTTCTTCTGGGTAGGACTCATTTCAGGTGAGATCCTCTCTCTTTGGTGGGAGACTTAGGCTCTTTTGTATGGTCTAAGTTCGGACCAGAGCTAGAGTTTGTTCATTATATTAGATTGCTGTGGAAGAGCTTTTGTACTATTAAAAGCCTTTTTGGAACTGCACCGGACTCATGAGTTTTCATCTGTTCCCTCGGAGTCCTTGGAGGTAAAAGAGAACTTCTGTCCTGACACTGTCGGGGACCCCGGCGGCATCCCCGACAGGTCCTGAAGGTGCGTGAAGTTAAAATTGACAAAGCTTTGAAACAGATAAAACAATCACAGATGGGAACCTCAGCCTCACATCTCATCAACTAATAGACTCACAGAGATAAAATTAAGGAAATAAAATAAAGGAGAATGATGCACTGAACCAACAAAAAGTAGTCGGTACACAATAAAAGACAAGCACTCCGTAAGCAGCACAGTGCACACTGTTTTTCAAATGACTGAACTTTCACCAAGATAAGAGCTGAATCAAATGAATATCAAAATTTTAAAGAATTGAATTCATTCAGAGTACTGTGGAATCAGGTTTGAAATGAGGACGAGATAAGAAGAAAACTCTCTGAAATACGTGGGAATTAGAAAACATGCATTTAGGTAGTCGTTGGATTACAGGGAACTCTCAAAGGTATGAAACAAGAATAGAACTGACTGTTGAATGCAGATGAACATACAGCATATGAAAATATGTGGAAAATATCAGTGCGAACAGAGAAATTTATAAGCTGATGCTTTCATTAGAAAAGAGAAAAGTCTGACATATTAATCAAAGTTTCAACCTTGAGAAACTTAAACATGAAAAGCAAAAGAAATATGAAAGTAAGCAGAAGGAAGAGAATGATAAAGATAAGAACAGAAATCAATGAAATAGATTATGGAGATAAAACATAGATAAACCTGATAAACCTGAAAATTAGTTCTTTTCAAAACTTCAAACATTTATTTATATACTAGAACTACTGAGATAATACATTAGAATTACTGAAGAGAAAAATATATGGGTTAAGGTGCTTATCTTGCATGCAGCACACCCCAGTTCGATCCTTGGTACCACATATGATCCCCTGAGTTCAGGACTTACCCCTGAGTGCAGAGCCAGGAGTAAGCCTGAGCACAGCTGTGTACTCACACCACCCTCCCTCCAAGAAAAAGAATTAGCAAATGACCCAACAATTCCATTTAGGAACATATAACTCAAACAACTGAATGTAGTACTTGAAGAGATATTAGCATATTAATTTTCATAGCAACGTTATTCTAAATGGACAAAATAGGAAAGTAATTGCGGAATGCACTGATGAACGGATGGATAAACACAAAGGCCATATATATAGTCACTATAATATTCACTGTATCACTGTCTTCCCATTGTTCATCGATTTGCTCGAGCGGGCCCCAGTAACATCTCCATAAGTCCTTGTCTCATGTGAGTAGAGCCCAAGGGCATCTGCTTGCTCCAGGACATAAAGAGCCACAATCCATTCGGAATGAGGTCTATAATTGTTACTGGTATTTGGCATATCAAATACAACACGGGTAGCTTGCCAGGCTCTGCCGTGCAGGTAGCATACTCTTGCAGTCATCTCTAAGTCCAGTATTTAAATTAAATACACTATAATATTAATCAACTTTAAACAATGTGGAAAGGGAAGGAGTGGTGACAATACAGTGGGGGAGGGCAATTGTGATGCACCCAGACTACCTAGGTTTGATCCCTTATATCCCATATGGTCCCCTGAGTATGGCTAGGGGGTAATTCCTGAGTGCAGAGCCAGGAGTAACCCCTGAGCATCACTGGGTGTGGCTCACGAGAAATAAATAAATACATAAATAAATAAATAAATGAAGGGAATTCAGAAATGAACTCCTATGTGGATGAACTTTGAAGACTTTATATAAAGGGAATATAAAAATGCTCATTGTCACTCTTGATCAGGAAGATACAAATCAAAATAACAATGAGATATCATCTTATACCAGTGAGAGTGGCACATATACAGAAATGTGGAAACAGCCAGTGTTAGTGGGGTTGTGGCAAGAAAGAAGCCATCCTCCACTGTTGGTGCAATGCCATCTGGTTCAGCCTCTCTGAAGGCAATATGGAGACCTATTAAAAATAGAAATAGAGGGGCCGGAGCGATAGCCCAGCTGGTAGGCGTTTGCCTTGCATGTGGCTGGCCCATGCCGGCCCGGGTTCGATCCCGGCATCCCATATGGTCCCCCCGAGCACCGCCAGGGAGTAATTCCTGAGTGCAGAGCCAGGAGAAACCCCTGAGCATCGCCGGGTGTGACCCAAAAAGCAAAAAAAAATAGAAATAGAGAAGTCAGAGTGATAGTTGAGCAGGTAGGGTGTTTGCCTTGCACACAGTCAACCTGGGTTCGATCCTTGGCATCCTATATGGTCCCCCTAGCACTGCCAGGGGTAATTCCTGAGTGCAGAGCCAGGAGCAACCCCCTAAGTGTCACTGTTATGACCCAAAAAAGAAAAAAAAAGAAATAGAAGTCTCAGACAACCCAGTGATACCCTTCTTGGTGCCTATCCCCCAAACACAAAACATTAATTTAAACAGGTATATGCACATACTTAGTACAGTAGCCAAGATATGGAAACAACCCAGATACCCCAATATAGATGAATGGATCAAGAAGTTGTGGTCTATATACACAATAGAATACTATGCAGCTCTAATAAAAATCATACAGAACATGGATAGAACTGCTGTGAAGTGAGTCAGAATGAAAGGGACAGATACAGAGTGATCTCTCCACATGTGGAACTTAAAGATACCGAACAATGTAGTAACAAAGAGCCAAAGGCAATATAATGGAAGAACCAATCCACACAGTTGAATTGGGGATGGGCAGGGTTGAAAAGGAGGGGCTGAGGGATCTTTGGGGAGGTAGATGGGTACAATCGTGATGGGGTAGTGTTGGAACTAAGAGCATGAGAGACCATCCACAACATTGGCAACTATCGCCCGATCTGCCTGTTGTCCGTCATCTATAAGATGTTTACTCAAGTAATCCTGAATGGGATTGGCAGAACACTAGATGAAGGACAACCATGCGAGCAAGCTGGCTTCCAAAGGGATTCAGCACAATCGACCATATCCACACAGTGACCAAGCTCATTGAGGTTTGTAGGGAGTTCAAGATGCTGCTCTGTCTCACGTTCATTGATTTAAAGAAAGACTTTGATTCTGTTGAGACTAAAGCAAGAGACTATTGTTACAGTATTGTAAATCACAAAATCTCAATTAAAAATATTATGGTGGTTTATCATAGGAATTAGATATATTTATGGTTTAAATTCTTGTTTTAAAATAAAGGACAGATATAGAATAACTGCATTCATTAGTAGGACATAAATAGATACCAGTGTTTTACTAAATGTGGGAAATGGTAATGGCAGATTAAAACTCACCATTGAATATACACAAAGAGACTTAAGTGATAAACTCTAAATATTTGCAGGGCTAGCCACAATGTGTAAAATAAGAGGGAGAGAGATGCAGAGACAGAGAGAGAGAGACAGAGAGAGAGAAAGAGAGAAAACTGGGGTACCTGCTATTAAGGCAGCCTGGGGGTGGGTGGGAGGGTGGGGTACATTGGTGGTGGAAATGGGGCACTGGTGGAGGGATGGGTGCTGGTATACTGTATTATCAAAATAAAGGAAAAAAAAAGATTTTAAGTGTAAGTTTCTATCTTAAATAGAAAATGGGGCCAGAATGATAGCACAGTGGGTAGGGTGTTTGCCTTGCACATGGCCGACCTGGGTTTGATCCCCAGCATCCCATATGGTCCCTCAACACTGCCAGGAATAATTCCTGAGTACAGAGCCAGGACTAACCCCTGAGCATTGCCAGGTGTGGCACAAAAAGCAAAAAAAAATTAGAAAATGAACAAGTTTAGTCAAAGAAAGAGGAGAGGAAGATTGTTGTTGAAAAGGTTACTGGTTTCTAGAAGGCAGGAATGGTAGGAGAGACTGACTGCAAGAGGACAATTTTTTGATTAGTGCCCTTTTGTGTATTTCAGACGAGATTGGGCGCCTTCGGGGTGCAGCAGTCTTTTTCAAGCCCAGCCCAGGTATGTCCATCCAGAGACTCACATGGGGCAGAGCTGCTACCTGCTCTTCCTGTGCCCAGCTGATCATGAGGAGCTCGGGATTGATGGCGGGCTCTAGCCCTGGTCCGCCACCCCAGCAGAGCCTCGCAAGAAGCCAGAGGAACTACCACACCAAAGGGCCACCATTTTCCACATCTGGACTCCCCCTGTTATCAGAGCTCCACCCAGCTGAAGAGCTGATCACAGCCCGGCTTTGTGGTCGCACGGTTCATCAATAAATGCTCGAGTTTCGAGGTGACTACAAGAGTATCCCACCCACATGGCAGAGCCTGGCAAGCTACCTGACATGCCAAATACCAGTAACAATTATAGACCTCATTCCAATGACTTGATGGAATGGTTTGAGGCTCTTTATGTTCCTGGAGCGGGCAGATGCCCTTGGGCTATCTCGCATGTGACAGGATATATTGAGATGTTATTGGTGCCAATCGATGATCTATGGGAAGACAAGTGATACAAGTGATACAAGTGTGTATTTCAACTACAGTAAATGTGTATTTGTTCGAACTTGTGGAACCATACAACAATAAATGTGAATTATGAGAAATGATATTTTCATAGAGAAAAGGCTAAATATAACGATAATGCATCAAGTAGTAAAACATTTACCAGAACTATGCTGAACCTCTACATAGAAAAAATATGAAACAGTATTGAGATAAATTAACAAAGATACTGAATAAACTGATATTCCAATTGGAAAAGCTACGGAGCACCAGGATCCATAGCTTGGAGAAGCTATGGAGCATTGGAATCTCCCAGATATTTCTGAAGATGCAATGAATTGGTGCTTACTTGGAAAGCCTTTTGGTATCACCTAGGACATTTTCATGTAGACTTAGTAAGGATATCCCAGTGTTTTCATCCTGAAGAACACACAACTGAAAAACTCACGTGTGTTCCTTTTGGCACATTGATGCAAATGCCCACCAACATGACACTGAAATGTTGAGCATAGAGGAGAGAGAAGCGCTCAGACAAACCCACAGGATGGCTGCATTAGAGGAATGGAGATGAACAGCATGCAGCAATAATCCCCAGAAACTGGTGTACATTACTCTGAAAGTCACGAAATGAAGAATCAGAAACATGAGATCATGTCCCAGAGGGACAAAAACACAAATACCAAACTTCAGACATAGTCAGTAACATTTAAAACATTGTTTATTATAATGTACCCCAAAAGTACAGGAAGCCAGGTCACTTGAGGGTATAGTAGCAACATAGATTATTTGGAAGTCTGTATGGAAGAATTATGTACTATCCTCCATTTATTTATTTATTCATTCATTTATTTATATCACCATGGGCCTGAGGATATTTACTTTATACTTTGAGCTTTAATCCAATGCTTTATTTACTTTGTGTTCATAATTTTCCAGTCATTGGGAGCTCTTTCAATTCATGCCCTATGACATGGCCCCATGACAACAATCCAGTCAGTAGAACTCTCATTCATCACTTCCTTAGACACTGTAAGGTACTTCAAGCACATCTTATGCAGTTTCTGTTATGATGTTAGACTGATGCATTCACCAAAGCATCCTGGTCCTTTTCATTGGTAATCAAAGATTGGCATGAGTGAGCTTACCATTATGAAATGTCATTGCTTCTTTGTCTGTTGGCTGACTGCAAAGCAATGTGCGCATCTAACAATTTATGCATTTACTGGTCTACAAATATTTCTATATGTAACTATCTGAATTTATAATAAGCTAGATATTAGGTCTTTAAAATTTTTTTGTTTCTGCTTTTTTGGTTCTCACCTGGCAATGCTTAGAGGTTACTCCTGGCTATGCACTCAGGAATTACTCCTGGCTGTGCTCGGGGAACCATATGGGATGCCGGGATAGAACCCAGGTCTGCCACATGCAACGCAAATGGGCTACCAGCTGTACTATCACTCTGGCATCTAGATATTAGTTCTTACTGAGTTCTCCAATTCTAATACTTAGTATGAGAACCACTTTGGCCTTTATCTGTATAATCTCCAACAAAGTGAGAAACTTGCCTCCTAAATTTTCTATCCTTTTATTATTTGCTTTCAATATTTATGTGCATTAAAATCAGAAATTTCAAACTATACTCCCATGGGAAAATATCTCTGTCAACTAGGGTAGAGTGCATGATGCCCTTGACTATCCAAGATCCAAAGCTACTTAAGTCAAAATCTTTTCCTTATCCCATTCTACGAGATCGTTTCATACATTTGTTAGATTCCATTCCACCATTTTCTCATTCCATCTTGGGATTCCTCCAAATTTCTAAATGACATAAAATTCTTTTAAAATTATATAAAAATTTTATACATTAAGATTTAATGTAAAGTTGACAACCCTTTAATGTATGTTCTGTAATCCATAGTCTGAGGGGGAAGGAAAAGAGAAAGAGAGAGAAATGGAAAGAAATAAAGAACCTGCCATGGAGCAGGGCTGGGGGAGGGGGAGGGAACCGGGGACGTTGGTGGTGGGAGATGGGCACTGGTGGCGGGATGGGTGCTGCAACACTGTTTGACCAAAACCCAAATATGAACTTTTTAATTGTATATCTTTGTAATTTTAAAAATAAAAAAAATTAAAAAAAGATTTAATGTAAAGTTATATGTATTTGAACAATTTTGTAGTGTGATAGAGCCATCATTACAGAGTCAAGTAGAATTGTCTCAAAGCCTTAAAATTCCCTGTGCTCAAGTATTCAACCCTCTCTTTCAACTCCGCCCTTGTTAGTCTACAGTCCTTTCTGAAAAAATCATTTCTATATTTGTCTTATTTCAAGAACATAGTATAATTGAACTTGTGCAACATGTAGCTTCAAAATGATACCTTTGCTTAAGTATTACATATTTTAGATTTAGGTATATAGTTTTTTTAATGATTTAATGACTTATTTTTATCGCTAGCTATTATTTCATTTTATGTATGTGCCACAGTTTATCCAGTTACCTTTTTGGAGGGCTTCTCATTTTCTCCTAGTTTTTTGGTGACCATGAATAAATATTCCTATGCAAGTTTCCTCCCCATACATAAACGTGATGACAGAACAGTTGTGAAAATATCTAGGAGAATAATTTCTGGGTTGTATTGCAAAACTACGTTTAATTTTGTAAGAATTTGTCAATCTGTCTTCCAAACTGGGTGCACCTCTTTTGCACAATCTGTGGCAATGAGTTATAATTCCTGTTGGCTCACATTCTCAACAAATTAGGTATTGTCAGTTTCAAAATTTTAGACACATGTGTAGTTTTAGTTACTGAACTTTCAGTTTTCTTTATGTCTTGTTTGTGGACCATATCCGGTGGTCCTCAGGGCTAACTCCTGACTGATGACTCTTGGCAGGGCTAGGGTCTGTATGGGAAGCCAGGGATAGAACCCGGGCTGGTGGCATGCAAGGCAAATGTCCTGCCCTCTGTACTTTCAATCTGGCACTGACCTTTCAATTTTCTAATGACAAATTAGATATGAGACTTTGTTATATGAAAATTTTTTTCATCTTCATAGCTTTTTTTGGGCGATGTATCTGTTCCAGTCTTACCTAGCTTTTTTTTAAACGTTTAATATATGTTCATCATAAAGCAAAGGCAAGAAATTAAATTTAAAATTTTAAAATAATTAGTAAATACTATTACATTGGAATTGATTTGGAAAAAATACATTTTGAGATGCTTATTATGTTTTAGCCAAAACAAAGAAATGCATTTCTAGATATAGTATAATTTTCTAATTTAAAAACAGTAGAAGGAAAATGACTAATTTTACTGGGAGATTATTATATTGAGTTATTCAAAACGAAAAATTCTTTTTAGAATAACAGCAACTAGGAAAAGTGAAAAATCTGCATATGCAAGTCTAAAAATACACTTATATAAAGATGACTATCAAAATCATTTAAATTTCTATTAAAATCTGGGTTTTTGCAGACATATGCATTGCAGTAAAACGTTGCCTTTTTGCTACACCAACAGAAATGCCCTCATAGCTAGGAATATATTTTATTTCATAGTTATTAACTTAAAAAAGTGAAACAGAGAAACAGTCCAGGCAGGAGTTAAATTGGCATGCCCTATCTATGGCCATAGTCTTGCCTGTTTTTAATTCGCTATTTGCTTACTTTCTGAATTTTCAGAACTTTTGTGCATTACAAATACAAGTTTTTTTTTTAATCAAAGGTAGTTTTGTGCCCTTTCCCTAACTTCTACTTTGTATGTTTAGTTTCTTAGTATTATTTTAAGAAAGATGAGTTTATTTTAATATATTCTGCCTCGATTTTTTTTTCTTTTTTGGGTCACACCCAGTGATGCTCAGGACTTAGTTCTGGCTCTTTGCTCAGGAATTACTCCTGGCGGTGCTTTGGGGATCATGTGGGGTGACGTGGATTGAACCCGGGTTGGCCGGGTGCAAGGCATATGCCGACCCCGCTATTTTATGACTCAGGCCCCAAATTTTCTTTCACAGTTGTGATTTTTGTGTTGTATCTAAGATTCCAGCACCGCCCCGTGTTCATGTAGATTTTCTCCTAGCTTTTCTTCTGGATATTTTATGCTTTTTGCATTCACAGATAGTTAAACCTATAATATATTTTAAATTAAAGGTGTCATATTAGCTTCTCTCTCCCCTATTTTGGTAGATGAATGTTTCTTTCCCATTTGTTTAAAAAAAACTCTGCTATGTGGGGCTGGAGAGATAGCACAGCTGGTAGGGCATTTGCCTTGCATGCTGCCGACCCGGGTTCGATCCTCAGCATCCCATATGGTCTCCCCAGCACCGCCAGGAGTAATTCCTGAGTGCAGAGCCAGGAGCAACTCCTATCACCGGGTGTGACCCCAAAAAGCAAACAAAACAAAACAACTCTGCTATGTCTGTTTTGTTGCTTTTTCCCTTTTTTTGCATTGCATGTTTCTGAACTCTTGCTAGAAATATTGGCATGCAATACTTGTGTAAATTTAAAGTGCACAATGTAATGATTTCCCATGTATATATTGTGAAAACATCACTATAGTAAGGCCAGATAACATTCCAACATACACAAAGTTTCAATTTTATGTAGACATTAAAAATTTATAAAATATAAATAGAAGGACAAATACAGAAGGATTTCTCTCATATGTGGAATGTAGAAACTTAGTAAGAAAACAATAAATGTCCAAAAGGCAATGGAAACTGAAATTTGCTTCTAGCACTGAACTTACCCGTGGTCGGTGGATGGAAGGAGTCCATGGGTTATTGGTGGAGGGATGCCGACACCAATGTTAGCTTTGGCGTTAGGACACTGCATGCATGCAAATCTATGGTTAATAGTGTTCTAAATAATAGTTCCTCAGTAAAAATTTGGGCAAAAGTCTTTAATTTTAATAGCTTTTGACAGCGCTCTTTCCCCCAGTGGAATCACAGTGCAATAGAACATTACAAAGCTGTTCATGATTGGGTTTCAGTCATACAGTGTGCGAACACCCACCAGTGCACATTTCCCAACACCCATGTTTCCAGTTTCCCTCCCTCCCAACCTGCCTCTATGGCGTGCACTCTTCTCTCTCTGCACATTGTGGTTTGCAATGCAAACACTGAGGCGTTGTCATGTGTCCCTTTATCTACTTCATAAGACAGTATCCAAACTCAATGTGCTGCATACTGTACCCCAGAACTTACTCATCTTCTATCTGGAAGTTTGTATCTTTTGCTCACCTTTTGCCACTCTCCAGCCACTCACTCCCTGGCCACCAGAACATGTTTTCTGTTTCTGACATAGTTTGCTTTAGATTCCTCATGTAAAGTGAGATCATTTGTTTATATTTGTCTTTCTCTGACTTATTTCACTTTAGCGTAAAGCCCTCAAGGTCCATTTGTGTTATTGTAAATGTCAGGATTTTCTTTAATGACTGATTATATTTCAGCTTGTATATATATATATATATACATACATATATATATATATATATGCTGCTGCATTTTATTACTTTTACAGTTTAGTAATGCATAGTATATGCATTTAATATATAGTAGATTCATGTCATTTGTTATAACTTTTTTGGAATTTTTAAAAATTTAAATCTATTGTGATTGCTTTAAAAGTAAGTGATTTGAAAAGCTAAATCTCTTGTGGCTGGAGCGATAGCCCAGCAGGTAGGGCGTTTGACTTGCACGTGGCCGGCCCATGCCGGATCGGGTTCGATCCCTGGCATCCCATATGGTCCCCGAGCACTGCCAGGAGCATTGCCGGGTGTGACCCCCAAAAAAAAAAAGAAAAGCTAAATCTCTATTGTTCATTTCAGTATTATGGGGAATCAACTTATTTTTCATAGCTTTATATATGATTTTTTACATTCCTTAATAACTACAGGAATTTTTTTTGTTGATTTATTTTTTTCTAATAATCACCTTATGAGCAAAAAAGTAGCTAAATTTTTTCTTTCCGATCTGTATACATTTTAATTTTTTTATATTTTGTGCTGATGAAATGATTTCATTCATTAACATAGTAATGGGCATATAAAGAGAAATGAAAGCCAGTTATAGTAACATAATTCCCATTGCTCTGAGACCCTCATATGATGTGAGTAGAATGTGATGTTTGAATTCTTTCCACAGGAGATTTTAACAGGTTTTCTCACCCTCTAAACTCATCCTCTCATCCTCTCATCTCATTCTCCGTGGCTCTCTCTTCCATCTTTCCATCTGGCAGAACTTCCTTTTGTAGGTCTGCAGAGCATTGTATATACACATGGTGACACTTACCTGCTTTTAGGACACTCTTACTCCCTCGGTGGACTGTGTCAATAACTACAGTGTCCTGCCACAGAGTTTTGCATTTGGTACATGATGGAAATGCTACAATTTTTTCAGGTTTTAAATTACCTGAGAAAAATTGCTTAGAAGGGAAACACTGAGAACAGTAAGTGGCATTATCTCATAGTTCTTGCGATGCTGACTTCAGATTATGAACAGAAATCAAAAGATTCTTTTTTTTCTCAAAGCAGATTAAAGTGAGGCTACCTCTTTCTATATCAGGAAAAGATAATGTTTCAATTAATCAATGAAAGTCTTATTGCCCCAAGGTTTAAAAAATATGGTTTCACAGGAATTACAGCCATTGAACTTACTATAAAATAGTACTCATTTCTGGTTAGAAAACCCCATTTTTAAAATTGCTAAAATGACATGCTTTGGAACAGGAAAAATGGGTGAACTGTGAGCTTTGCTAGGACTGAAATAGCATTACACTTAGACATTAATATTACCAATCTATTAATTTCCAAATAGACTGAATTATTATATAGACATGTACATGACTATTTACTTGTCTTTTGTTATTTATTTACTTGACAATCCGCACACTTTCTTTTTTTTTCCTATTTCAGGCTTTTCTATTTTGTTAGCTTACTGTTTTATTTATACACCACCATTTTCCTTAGTGCTACTATTAGTGATTCAGGAATATAATGGGGCTATGCTACACCCACCAACAGACTTTCTGGATCCCTCCACCATGTCTCTGGGCTCCTACTCATCTCCCTGCCCCCACAGAAAACTCATTTTTATTGGCAGATTTTCAGAATCTGTAATGTGGCCATTGTTTATTCCCTTCCTATGCTTCTTTGTGCTCCATGTATGAGTGGGATCATTCAGTATTTGTCTTGTCCTATTGAAAAGCATATCGTGATATTTAGGACGATATTGTGATATTGGAATAAATGTCAAGAGGTGGAATTAGTGAGTCATATAGAATCTCTATTAATTTGGGGAGTGATGAGTCACTCTGAGAGGTTGTCAGGAAACGTTCTTTGATCTGTGCTTGAGGATTACTCCCAGTGGTATGTTTAGAACCATGTGGTGCCAGGGATATAAGCAGGGCCTCTGGCATGCAAACCAGGAACTCAATCTGTTATGCTATCTCCAAGTCATTTACTACTACTACGACGACGATGACTATGATGATGAAGACGGCGACAATGACGAAGACTACGACTATGACTGACTACGACCATGACTATGACTATGACCACGACTATGACTACGACCATGACTACAACTACAACTACGACTACTGTTACTACTAGTTTGTTTTTAGGGCCACACCTGGTGGTGCTCAGGGTTTATTCATGGTTCTTTGCTCAGGGATCACTCTGGTGGGCTCAGGGGACCATATGGGGTAACAAGGCTCAAACCCAGTGTGGCTGTATGCAATGCAAACATCCTACCTGCTTTGCTATTGTTCCAGTCCCCCTTCTATTTTTAACTTACCTTGGAGAAGTTTTCATACCAGCACAGCTAATATTCCTTTTTTTTGGCTGGGCAGGGGGTGGCACACCTAGTGGTGCTCAGGGTTTACTTTTGGCTCATGTTCAGGAATCACTTCAGGCAGGGCTCGGAATATCATATGAGCCCCCAGGGACCAAAGCCCAGTCATCTGCAGCAAGGCAAGTGCCCTACCTGCTGTACTATTGATCCTGCCCCAGCAAAGTTTAAATTGGAGTCAAACTCACTTCAATGTGAGATGCTTCTGGCCAGGAAGACTCTTATGGGAATTGAATTATTTAAGCATCCATTGCTGTCTTAGTTTTTACACTTTTATCCCTCAGAGGTACATGGAGACTCCCAATAGCCATGTTGGGTCCCTAATATCTGATTTCAGTAGCATCCAGAGGAAGACAGGAAGGTGGCATTGGGAGTGAGTATGCTGTGTGTCTGGTATAGCTGAAGAGGACCAAGGTCAACTTAGACCAACTAATGTCTTGAAGGGCTAGAGGTAGACAAGGACTGGGCACACAAAGCCGTGTCTGGGTGTGTATTTGAAAGAGAGTATCTTTCGATGACTTCACAAATATGGGTCTCTATGTTTTCTTTTATTTTTTTCTCTCTAGAAAGTGGGGTAGAGTCCTTTTTCTGACAAGTTTAGGTCACCACACAGAAACCAGAGAAACAGGCTCTACAAAGCACAATCTGAGACCAGAAGGCAGGATTGTAAAAAAAAAAAAAAGAAGGCAGGATTGTGAGCAGTCATAAAGGTCAGCCAGCCCCACAGGTTGCTGGATAGATGGTCATTTCTTGTTCTTGAAGCTTCCTTTTGACTTTCTAGCATGAGCAGTTGAATAGAATTTCTGGGGAGGGAGAGCAAGGCTTGAGAGCAAGGTTCATGCTCAGGAATCACTTCAGGCAGGGCTAATGTGCAGTGCATGTCTGGCACCTCGGAGGCTCGTCTTCACCTCTGTGACAGAGGCTGTTCCTTCAGCATTCTGACCCACACATAGAAAAATGGGGCAGGACCACCTTCGCTGTCCTGACGCTGGGATATACCCTCATGACCAGATTAACAGCAAAACCAGTTCGAGCCCAGGTAGGCAGCTCCCAGAAGCAGGAATCACTGGGAATTCATCAGATGGAGTCAGGGGTCGGCCATTCCCCCTCCATTTTGTTGAGCCTGGTGGCCCCACCCAGGACCTGCCCTGGGGCGACCAGCCATAGCATGCAGAGACTCAAACGTGGCTGGGGAACCTGGAACTCCACTTTCCCCAGGCTAAGCTGATCATGGGGCTCCCAGGAGGACAGATGGGTTTTGGGAGTGGGCCTATCACCTCTGGGGGGTCCCGGAAGCAGTCGTATGAGACTCGCCCACCACACTAGCCACCACCTTCACTGTCCGGATGCTGGGATACTACCTCACGACCAGATTAACAGAAGAACCAGTTTGAGCCCAGGTCGCGTGGCCACTTGCGGCCACACGGTCCATCAAAATAGTGGAAACAGTAATGTCCTTTAATGCACTGCATTCTACGATGTGCAGGAAAGTTTGAGCGGAGGGAGAGATAGAGAAGGAGAGAAAAGACATACAGAACCCGCCAAGTAGTTGAGGTGTGGGAGGGTGGAGGGAGGTGGGGATATTGGTGATGGGAGATGGGTTTGGGTGGAGGGATGGGTATTGGAACACTGTAGAACCAAAACTCTAGATGAGCATCTTGAAATTGTATGTCTAAAATGGTATAATAAAATTTGGGAAAAAGAAAAAAAAAATCACTTGTATCAAAAAAAAACAAAAAGAAAAAATGGGGGCAGGATCAGTGGGGCCAGAGGAGGTGGGGTGGGGTGTATGTTGCATACATGTGTGAATATGTGAAGAGTGTATATGTGTATATGACAGAAAGTTTGATGGTGCCCCTAGTGTGAACATAAGAATGTGAGAGTGTGAGTGTCTTTAAGTAAGTGGGAAAAGGTATAAATGAATTTAGCATGTAAATGTTGGAGCACAGTGTGTGTGTGTGTGTGTGGGAGTGAGTGTATATGTTTGTGTGAGTCAGTGCATCACAAAAGTATGTGTTCAACTGTATGAGTATCTAAGTGTGTTTGTATGTGCATAAGGTTAACTATGTATGGAATGTTGATAGGCAAAGGAATATGCATGATAACCCCTAAATGTATGAATTGCAAGCCACAATATGTAAGAGAAAGGGGAGAGCGAGCGAGAGAGAGACAGAAAAGAGAGAAAGAGAGAGAGAAGAGGAAAAATGTCCGCCATAGAGGCAGGCTGGGGGAGGGAGGGAATCCGGGGACACTGGTGGTAGGAAATGGGCACTGGTGGAGAGATGGGTGCTGAAACACTATATGACTGAAACCCAATCAAGAATAGCTTTGTACTTGTATATTTCATGATGGTATATTAAAAATAATAATAATATAATGGATGGTGGACTCCATTAAAATAAATTTATAAAATTAAAATAAACAACAAAGTGTGTTTGATGAGAATATACTTGAGGATGGGTGTAGAAGTGTATAATATAATTGTATGACTGCTAATGTAGATATATGTGTATATTTAAAAATAAAGACATTAAAAAGACATATCCAAAAATACCACTTGATCACTTGATCACTTGACATCCCGTTATTCATTGATTTGCTCGAGCGGGCACCAGTAACATTTCCATTGGATCCTGTCATGTGCCAGTATAGCCCAATGGCATCTGGTTGATTCAGGAATATGAAAAGCCTCAAACCATTCGTTCAGGGTCTTGACGAAGAAGTCTGACCATCTTGTAGGTGGGCGGCCACGTGATCTTTTGACCTCGCATGGGATCCAGTTAGTTCGGCTCTAGCCCAGTGGTCATCTCCAAATCTCATTACATGTCCAGCCCATCTGATTTTCGATGCCTTGGCAAACGAGACAGCATCCCTGATTCTGGAATAGCGATGGAGGTCAGAACTCCGGATTCCTTCTCTCACTTGAGTGAGTTGTGATATTCCAAGCACAGCTCTTTTGATTCCTCTCTGGGAGACCCGAATATCATTCTCATCCTGCTTTCGTAGGGCTCAGGTCTCTGAGGCGTATGTTAATGCAGGGAGAACGGTGGAGTAGAAGAGATGTGCCCGGAGCCAGAGGTTCTTTGTCCTTTTAGCTATTTCTTCGATGCCTTTGAAGGCATTCCAAGCTGCTCTCTTCTCCCAGTGCAGCTCAGCCTAAAAAAGTTAATTCTTTTTTTTAAAAAGTATTTTATTATACCACTGTGAGATATACAATTACAAAGATATACAATTAAAAAGTTCATATTTGGGTTTTGGTCATACAGTGTTCCAGCACCCATCCCTCCACCAGCGCCCATCTCCCACCACCAATTACCTGTTTCCTCCCCCTCCCCCAGTCCGCCTCCATGGCAGGTTCTTTATTTCTTTTCCCTTTCTCTCTCTTTCTCTAAAAAAGTTAATTCTTGCTCCCACCAGTATTCAGAGTTCATATTTCTCTAGTTGCGCTCTCAATAGTACATTTGTTCTGTTAATTCAAATCCAAATGTAATTTAAAAATTTAAGTTGTGTCATGGTATATATTAAGTCAGTAGTTTATCTCTTGAGCATCTCTGAATTAAGATTGGATATTTAAAAAAAATTTACATCAGATGTGATCATTTGTCATATTTCTCAGTTCTGGGTATTTCTGGCAAACTAATGATTATGCAAGAATTGAGCTCCTTTGGCCTCAATCATGCTAGAGAAGGCTGGAGGGTTGGGGACAGGAGCATCTTCCTGGTGATCGCACAAGGTGCCTGCTTAGGTCTCTGATTGTTCTGGCTGCTATTGGAGGGACCTTGTGGAGGGGACAGTGCTCTCGCAAGCCTCCACATGATGCAGGTTATCATAGTACCCATCCCAAGGGGGCTCATCAATGAATGTGCTGCTTTATTTATTTTATTTATTTATTTTTTTTTTGTGGGAGTCAAACCTGGCAATGCTCAGGGGCTACTCCTGGCTCTGCACTCAGGAATTACTCCTAGTGGTGCTTGGGGGACCATATGGGATGCTGGAGATAGAACCTGGGTTGGCAGTGTTTAAGGCAAATGTCCTACCCTCTGTGATGTTGCTCTGGCCCTGATGTGCTACTTTAAATGGGACTTTAGTGTAGAGTCCATCCCATGAAGGAACATCTTTCTCATGTCCAGCCCTTGCCCCTCATAGCAATCTGTCATATGTGGTAAGTCCTTGGCTAGAGCACCTTTTAAATGAATTTCAGTATCCTTTTCATTGGGTGTTTAGCTCTGCCACACCTCCCAGGTACATTTGGTCCCATCTTATGACCTTTGATAATGTTGAAAGCTGTACAGAGCTGAGCTGAGCTGAACTGAAGGCAAAACTGTTAACAAACAATGGTGCTTTGGGGAAAGGGAAGAAATGGGGACAGATGGAAACGTTGCATCAGATAGACATGGGGCATCTGCGGGCAAAGACCTACTGAGACACAACAGACAATACTATAAGAGTCTGTCAAAGGCCGAGACACATGTAAGGAGTGACTCATGGACCTGCAGCAGCAGGATCATTGGAAACTATTGGTGTCGGGGCACAGATCATTTCTGACTTTGCTCAGGGTGGGACCATTCCCGTGGAGGCTTTTTGCTATTGTTTCCTGTGAACAAACTGCCTGGGAAGTGAGGAACATTGCCAAGGCCAGGGAAGATAGCTGGCTACTGCCAAGGTCGTAGCTTATATGTACCAGGGGACTTAAGAAGGCACTATTCTGGATAACAGATTTTATTCTAGAAACTCTGAAGGAAGAGAAGGGAGAGAGAGAAAGCAGCAGGAGGGGAGGGTGGGAGATCAGGACCTCAGATCATGAGAAACCCCTTTTTTTCTCTCTAGATTCAATAGTCAGTGGGGAACAGACCCACTTTTTTTTCTGAGAATGGTGTCAGTACCTTTGGGAAGAGATCAAAAAGGGACTTGAAGCTTTTGGGCCTTAGGGTCTAGCATTTTCCCGCCACAAGACCCTAAGGGCAGGATCCAGAAATGGGCCCTGCCCATAAGGTTACACCCAAAACATCTGTGCTTATCCGAGCTAAGGTGAGGCAGAATGTGCCTGGTCTTCTGATCTCTGATCACAGGGATATGTAAATCAATGATTGTTACCTTGCAAATGTTACCGTGCAAATGCTAAATCTGTGATTGTCATTTGTTCCCCTGTTACAATGGCCCAGGAGCTTGCAATTGCCCTGTGATGTGTGCTTGTACCCCCTCCACCCAAATATTGTATAAAATGCTTAAACTGTGTCCAGTAAAGCTGAGTGCTGCTATCCAGAGCTCCCGCTGCATGGGTGTCGTTCATTCTTTCTTTCTTTCCTTTCTCAGAAGTAGCAGCGGCAAGGCAGTTTTTCCCAAGTCCATCCCTCACCTTTTTCTGCAAGGATAAAGTCCGTCAAAATCTAGGTCTTCCTCATTTGTGCCAGGGGCTGCTGGCCAGGGCCTGCGACGTAAAGCAAGAAAGTTTCATAGTAAACATTGTGGTCCCTATCAGCACTGGGTTTCAGGAAGATGCTGCATAGGGGACCCCAGCTTGTGAGCCCTGACATCCCAATGCTTCATAACTTCCAAGTTAAACTTGGAGGGGATGAAGTTGGTCATTGATGGCTCCTGTGGTCACAGAAGAAAATGTTTTGAGTGGCTAATGCCACACCAGGTTTCTGACCAGTATTGGAATCACAAGCTGTTGACTTGTGAGCTTTGGAAACATCAGCTGTCAACTGTTTGTTCATTGGCTGGTGAGCAGAGAAACAGGCAGTGTTGCAGTACACTGTTGCCCAGAGCCTCTGCATCTTGCCTGGAGTTGCCTACTGCAGGCCACTTTGTAGATGAAGGGCAGGACAGTTTGATATGTGGCAGAATATCCTACCATATGTTCTCTGTTAGCTGGTATAACTATTTTCTCTCATGCTGCCACAATCATCGTGGGACTAGATGAATCTTACCAGTATATTTACCTGGCCACGTTGGATCTCTAAATAATTAGACCAGAGAGAAATACAGTTTGCTTCCAAGCAAGCAAGCATGGCTCTCCAATAAGTCTAAAGGCTAATATAAAAAACAACTATGAAGTAAAGATGAGAATCTTGTGAAGACTTGGAGAAATATATACCTGGCTGTAGAATATCCATTGGTAAAGATGCATGCCTTTGTATTCTGAGATACAGTTCATCTCAGATGTCTCTCCCCATCTACCAAGGACCTGCAGCCTTGGCTAGGCAATATTAACATTTCAATGGAACTAGGTGAGGTCCTGGGAGAAGTTACTTGAAGGGGATTTGACCCTGCTTTCCCTTGGTGTGGGTGGTCTGAATTAAAAAAATATAACAGCTGTAGCCTGATTTCTTCTGCATCTTTTTTCTTTTGCCTGTTCACCTTCTCCCTCTGCTCTCCTCCTCTCTGTTCTCTTCCCTGTTAGTCCTTAACATGTGGCGGCGGCCATCTTGGCCTAGGGTTCTAAACCTATATGTGGCTGGGGCCCAGCTAGGAACCTAAGTCTGGGGTTTTTCCTATTGTTGGATTGTATAACAGAGAGTAAAGCCTTTTTAAAACTGTGCTGGTTTCCTAAGTTTTCATCCATTCCCCACCAGCTTTGGAGGTAGAAGGGAACTCATTCCCTGATTTTGTTGGGGACCCCAGCATTCCCTGACAATTGGAGGTTCCGCTGAGATTCCTGCTCTGCTCCCGGATTTTGTCAGGGCACCCAACGTTCCCCAACAAGTCAGTGTGCCATGTGATTTCCCCCATTGCTTCTCCTCATCCTTTCTTCCCCTCTCCCAATGGGAGCACGTGTGGTGCTTGGTATTTTCACATTAGAAGAAAGTGTATGTGTGTGTTGGGAATGGGGATGGTGACTTAAATGTGCTTCTCACATCTCCCATTTCCTTTCACCACTTCACTCTCCTTTTATCCCCTTGGTTTTTCTGCAGGAGGCTGAGCGTTTCTACAATTTAGGATTGAAGGTGCCCAGTTCACCAGAATTCACTGGGAGCTGCCAGTGCTCCAAAGGTGCCTTTGACCATGACTCCTCCGCACAGCAGGTCAGAGAGCTCTTCCTGTTTATGAAGAATTAAGAAGTTTCTGAATCATCTGTCTCCTCCAGTGATAACCTTTCACCTCAGGTTATGGACTGTCCAGACACAAAACGAACTCTGGGCAGACAAGAGAAAGAGCAATTTATGAGTCATATAGTCCTCTAGCCTTGGGGGAAGGCCACACACCATACCAGTCACACAGGGACCTGGAATGAAGGCTGGTGGAAACAAGAGGGAGGGGCTGTCCTGACTTCTGGGCGGGTGTGGTGATCCTCTGCAAACTCTCTGCGTCTCCACCACCACCAAGTTGCCAACGACGCTTCTTCACTGTCCTGGTGTCATTTCCAGCTCGTCTCTTCCTTCTCCACTACTTAATTCCTCCCCACATTGCTTGGCAACCTTAGTTCTGTGTTTGTTATTGTTGGATACTGCTCACCACCTTGCTTTATTTCTTTGTATATCACATATGAGTGAGATCACCTGGCCTCTGTCTTCTTCTAAGTTATTTTACTTAACATGATGCCCTTGAGCTACAGGAATATTTTAATATGTCACTATCTTCCAGTTCATCAACAATTTGCTCAAGCAGGCTCCAGTAACATCTCCATATGTCCTGTCTCATGCTAGTAGAGCCCAAGGGCATCTGCTCGCTCCAGGAATATAAAGAGCCTCAAATCATTATATTAGGAAATGGGAATGACCTAACATAATTGTTACTGGTATTTGGCATATCAAATACCATACGGGCAGCTTGCCAGGCTTGCCGTGCAGGTGGCATACTCTTGTAGTCACCTCTAAATACAGCATTTATTGATGAACCGCGGGGCTGCTAGCGGCCGTGAGAGCCGGGCTGTGATAGGCTCGTCTGCTGGATGGAGTTTTGACGAGGGGGAAGTCCAGATGTGGAAAATGGCGGCTATCAGGGAGTGGTGGGGGGGTCGTCTGGCTTGTTGCGAGGCTCTGCTGGGGTGGCGGGCCAGGGCTAGAACCCACCATCCCTCCCTGGTGCCTCGTGAGCGACTGGGCACAGGGAGAGCTGGTAGCAGCTCCGCCCCATGTCTGTGAGTCTCTGGATCAGTATTTTCTCTTTTCTTACCACTGAGTAATATCCACTTGGCATATACACCACAGTTTCTTCATCTATCTTTTCCTCTATCATTGAATGTTTGGTTTGTTTCCATGTCGTGGCTGTTTTCCTTGGCGCTATGCTGAACATAGCCACTCATACATCTTTTGAGTTAATGTTTTTGTGCTCTTGGGTAAGCAAAATTTCTGGATCATATGGGATTTCTAGTGTCAATTTTTTGAGGAAGAACTCTCCATATTGTTTTTCTTTGAATTTGAACCAGACATCCCTAAGAGCAGGATAGTTTTCCTTTCATTGCATCCTTGCCAGTATTGATTGTGTCTACTCCCTTTGATACATGACATTCTCAATTCTAATGTCTGAACTGGTACTCTTGGTCATTTTGACTTGCATTTCCTTGAAAATAAGTGAGGATGGATACTTTTTATATGCTTACTGCCCATTCATATGTTTTTCTGAGGACTTTCTATCCATTCATCTCCTCCCCCCATTATTTGGTTGGAGTTGTTTTTGTGAAGCTTTGTGAATTCTTCACATATTTGGGATGGCAGTTCTTTATCTGATGTATGGTGTGCAAATATTTTCTCTTATTCAGTAGGCCTCATTTTATATTCACTCAAGTTTCTTTTACTACAACTTTGAATCTTAGTGTTAAGATTTATGCAACAGGTGTGCTTGGCAGTGACAGGACAAACCTGCCCAGAGGTCAGACACTTAGCAACAATTTCAGATTTGTGGATCATTCAAGCACTGCTGATTTTCTGTCATGGCGGCATAGACAGATCTAACGTTGTCTGAGCCCTGTTTATTCTTTGTCGCTCCCCAGCCCTCTCCAAAGCTTCAGAGACACAGGAGCTTCCTGAAACAAGTCATAGGATAGGGCTGGAGAGAGCACAGTGTGTAAGGCACTTGCTTTGCATGTGGTTGACTCGGTTTGATCCCCAGCACTCCAGAGTGTCCCTGAGTTCCTCCAAGAGTGATTCCTGAGTGCAGAGCCCTTGGGCATTACAAGGGTGATGACTTCTCTGCAAAAATCAAAACAAAACAAAAAGGTCACAGAATTATCCCTCCTCTTATCTCCATCTCCCCACTCCCCAACTGATTCACAACCTCGAGCTATATCTAAAAGTTGTGGATCTAGAAAGTTGTGTCTATTGTAATCTCTCTCTCTCTTTCTCTCCCTCTCTCCCTATCTCCCTCTCTCTTTCTCTCTCTATGCTCTGACCTTCCTTTAGTGGGGTTAAGCAATTCCTTGGAAAGTCCTGGGAAGCCCTAACTTACTAAGTGGTATGAACTAATGCTATTTCAGAAGAGTAGAAAGCTTCTTAGCCAAAGGGTGTCACTTGGTTTCATCAATCAGAGCACAGAGAAACATAATTCAACATTTTTAGCTGGGGTCTGGTTTGCTTCTCCACACAGACAGCTCTGATCTAGGGAAAGCAGGTTTTAAAGAGGGAGAAAGAATTAGGGACCCAGAGTGGCTTTAGCTAACTGACAAGTCAGTAGTGAAAATGGAGAGGCCTTATTTGGAGTTAGTAAGCTCTTATTTAAAAAAAAAATTTAAAAGGTATTAATTAAAGTCAGTCAATATGGAGATCTTAGGACTTGTTGTGGGCTTCCTAGTAGCCATTTAAAGTTCTGTACTTCTAATTGATGCTGTAATATCGTGTCCTCTTTGCAGGCTGTTTACATACTACCTCCTGGTGCCAAGCCCCTGCTGCATCGCCAGCCCTTTGGTTTAGAATTTCTTTTCTTCTAACCAATGAGAAATCTGTGGTTGCTATTTAGTTGGCAAGAGGATAGAGCTCATGCTATGCGAAGCATGTGTAGAGGTGCTGGAACATGTTCCCCAGGGGTTGCTCTATGTTGCTGATACGTCTTGTCTCTGTTTCCTTTCTCCTCTTTTTCCACCAAGGACTTTCTCTCCTTGTCAAAGTCATCCATGACTTTGCTTTCACCAAATGCAAGCTCAGTTCTTGCCTGACATACAAGATCTGCCACAGACTCCTTGCTTGAGGTGCCCTTTCTCCTCTGTCTCCATCACATCCTCCCAGTCATCGTCCACCCCTACCCCCACACCCTCACGTGCTCTCCTAGGAGCTGTCTCCTCACCTCCCAACCTCTGCATGTGGATGTGGCCCAAAACCCAGCCTCAGACCTGCATGTTCCACAACGTGGCCTTGAACTCTGCTTTTTTCCCCTCTCACCACAGCAACTGTTACTTGCTTCCATTCAGTATCATGGCTTTTAAAGTCAACCATATCCCCAAGCCTATATCTGTATCTTCAAATTGCTAACTGCATATATTTACTTGAATCTGTTTGTGCCTATCTCATCTATATCTTAACTATATCTAACTATATCCGCAAATCAGTGTGTGTGTGTGTGTGTGTGTGTGTGTGTGTGTGTACTTTTGGTTCTAATTATATCGGATCTATCTTCAGTTCAACCTTTTTTTTCTTTTTGGGAAAAAATGCTTGGAAATGCTCAGGGGTTATTTCTGGCTCAGCACTCAGGAATTACTCCTGGCAGTGCTCAGGGGACCATATGGGATGCCAGAAATTGAACCCTGGCCAGCCGCATGCAAGGCAAACACCTTACCCACTGTACTATTATACCCCTGGTCCCTCAACGTCCTTTCAAACCAGCACCCCTCTGTAAGAAGTCAGGTAGGGATTTTATCCAGGAAGAACCCACCTACCACTTACATTCTCTCATCTCAGGAAGTAGCCACTCCATCCTAATATCTGAGGAAAAGTAGACAGCAAGTCTTGTCTTTCTTTCATTTCTTTTTTCATTTAGCACATTAGCAAAATTTGCAAGGCCTTTTGTGCCAGCATCAAAAATATATGTGGAATTTAGCCTTTTCTCATACCACACCATTAAGACACTGGCCCAGCCATCATCACCGCTCCTGGATTAATGCCGTTGTTCCTAAGGTGCCGCAGTTTCTGTTCCTTCCTCCACTGTCTTGTGGGGAGAGTGCCAAGGATTTAACTCAGGGCCTTACACACTCAATGCATGTGCCCTGTCCTTAAACTGAATTTCCAATCCTTTTTATAAATAATTCCTTTCTTTGCTAATTACTTTTTCATTTTTTGGATCAAATCTGGCATTTTTTCAGGCTCTGCACTCAGGGGCCACTCTTGGTAGTCCTCAGGGGTGCCTACACGGTGCCAGAGATAGAACCTGGGCTTGTCTCATGCTAGACAAACACCCGATCTGCCACACTATTTCTCCAACCCCTAGAAACAAAATTTAATATAACCTTCAAACAAACTCTCTTTGTAAGTCACATTCCATTGGTCTGTTCCCTGAGTCTTCAGGATGAACTTATGATTTAAAGCCTTATGACTTTCATGACCTGTCATTCTCATCCCATCCTCATTTTCATCTCATGAAATTTTTTCCATGCTTGCTTCATCCTTAGGATGCTTCTGCAACCTGCATGAATTAGGCAGTGTGTCTGGTGCTTTTCCTGAAATCCTTCTCCACTGGATCATCTCTTCTAGCTGCTCCTCAGATAGTCCTGGGTCAGTAGGACTCTGTCCTAATATTCTCTAATAGCAGCAGCCACACCCCCTCACACCTACCTGCTCACACAAAATCCCAACTATTTACTTCATTGGTGTTTCCATTATGTCACCAGTCACCAGCTGGTATATAGCCAGCACCTTAACTTGATGACTCTCTCAATACCCACAAAGTCAGATTTTATTCTCTTGGGTTTTTCACTTTTCTCTCTCAGACACTCAGAATAGTATTAGACATAGCAATTATAAAAATAGTTATGAAATAAGCAAATGAGCTTATGTGCATGTGGCCCCAAAGAGAGAATAGTTTCTAGAGGAGTAAGTTGCCCATAGGCTCTATTTGTCCCTACACAAAGGGGTCATAAGGAATTGAATCTCAGGGCTGGAGCGATAGTCCAGTGGGTAGGGCATTTGCCTTGCACACGGACGACCCAGGTGTGATCCCTGGCATCCCATTTGGTTCCCCCAAGCACCACAGGAGTAATTCCAGAGTGCAGAGCCAAAAAGTAACCCCTGAGCTTTGCTAAGTGTGACCAACCCCCCAACCCCCCCAAAGAAAAGAATTGAATCTTGCAAAGAGGACCTTAGCCCTGGTTCAACATCTATAATCCACTTTTGGCTCTGGCTTAGCTCTGTAGTTATTTCAAGACACATTGCCAACAGGTAAAGAGCTGTTTTTAACAACCAGGTCGAGGCTTCCAATTACTCAACACTAAGTTATATCAATGTAATATAACTTTTAGTGACTAAGACACCTATTATGTGAATTAGAAAATTCACCAGCTTATCATACCCAATTCCCACTTCAACCAAAATTTCCCCCTCAAAAATGCTAGCAAATTGAACTTCTATGTCTACTTTTTATTTTGTAGAGAACAAGAGAAAAAAACAGTGAGGCTTTTCAAAGAACTTTCTTAGGAGAGTTGTGTCTAAAAGACACAGGGCTGAGATGGAAGAAGTCTGCTTTAGTAACGTTTCTTGAACTTAAGATAAATTATAGACCTCATTCCCATGACCTTAAGGAATGACTTGAGGCTCTTCATGTTCCTGGAGCAAGCAGATGCCCTTGGGTTAGTATGGAGATGTTACTGGTGCCCGCTCAAGCAAAGCGATGAACAACGGGAAGACAAATGATACAAGTGAAGTGAAAGATTAATTATGACAATCATTTATTATCACCCATTGAATTAAATAGGAAGTTAAAGATACACACTGGAATTAATAAGTGATGGAAAAGTAATGTTCTGCCTTAGAGTAGAATGTTAGTAACTCCACATAAGAGTGTTGATGGAATTAGAAAATCACCATTTGAAAACCCTCAGTGAGTGGAGACTCAGGCTGGTGTTATGACTGAATGCTGTGACTGTTGGGTAGGATTTAAAGAATAAAGAGCATCTGTAGCAATCTCAGACCATCTTCCAAAGGATGCTGATCAATGAATGGGACCATAGCTCCTTGGGAGTGGAGAAGCCCACAGACATGAAGGTGTCCAAGATGGTGCTCTGTGTGGGGCAGGAACAGTGCAGTGTTTTGTGCTCTGAGCATGGCATTATGTCTGCAAGGAGGCATGACCTGTCTTTCCTGAGGAATCAGCAATTTCCTCTATGATTGGCAGGAAGGTGAAAGACAGGGGAAGGATGAGGAGTTACCCCTGACTGAAGGAGATGAGAAGGCACAATACGATACACAGCCCTAGATGAAAAGAGGTCTGAGCAGAAGACACAATATTGGGAGAGCTGGAAAGTTTGAGTGGCATATGTGATTGGGTGCTTATGTTTGATCAAGCTGATTTTTTGATTAGTGGTGTTGTACAATGTTTATGGATGGGAAGTTTGGGGGAGGGGAGACACTTGCACACTGCGGTACTTAGTGTGTCCGCAGTGCTCAGAAATGCATCAGAAACAGGCACAGGCAAATGACTGAATGATTACAGGGAGAAAATATAGCAGATAAAATGTGACGGAATTAAACTCATTCTAGTAGCTACAGGAGTTTTTTTTCTTTACTGGATATTAAAAACAAATCATTAAATAGAAAGGAAGGAATTCTGGAATGCTATCCTAATAATGAAAATTTTCTCAGAAGCAGTAAAACTTAAAAAAACTATTCCTTATCATACTCTACTGACTTGGGTTAATTATAGTGGAAATATCCAACAAATGAAAATATAGTTATTTAATTTAAAATCAGGGTCTCAGCAATACCCAAGTCTTTGTGTTCCTATTCTCCAATAATTTTCTGAGGAGATAAAAATTTCCAACCTTTTGTTTCTTTGTTCAATTAGAAAAATAAGATTCTTTCATCTTTAAGATCCTTTAAGGACATCTTAAAAATATCCAGAAAAAAGAATAAGAAAATTATTTATATAGTGGAGTGGGGGTATTTCAAAAATAATGAGAAAATAGAATAAGAAAAAAGAATCAAAAAGAATAACTATATGTATATACATATGTATAGTTTCCTTATTCTTTTATGGATATACATATACATGGAGATGTTACTGGTGCCGCTCCGAGCAAATCGATGAACAACGGGAAGACAAGTGAAGTGATATATATACATATCACTTGATCACTTGATATCCTGTTATTCGTCAATTTGCTCGCATGGGCACCAGTAACGACTCACCAGTAAAGTATGTATAGATGTACATATGTATATATGTATATGTATGCATATATAAATATATATAGTTTCCTTAATTTCTCTATACATATATAAAGCTACATTGCTATACATATTAACAAGGATATATATTCATTGCTTTGGTTCATATTTTTTCTGAAGCAGGTATTTTTTTGCTTATGGTAAGTCTAATCATATTTAATTTTTAATAATATCATATTGCATATATATGTTTCATTTATGCATAACTAAGATTGTAAGTTCACCAAATCAAATTATGTCCTTCACCCATCAAATTCTAAATTTTGTATCTTTTGTCATTGTCTTTAGTCTTGCCCACACTACTCTAGGATCTTTCTCAATGACAGCTGTGATGGTTAGTGATGCTCTCTCCTGAAGGATGCCTGTGTGGTTATTTAGCCATCCCTGTGGGCAGTAGAACAGAAGAAGATAGGCCTTATGCTGAGCTGTCACCCTTGCTGTCCAGGTGGTCTCTCTGAACTCAAACAAATGATTAAAATCCAACTTAATGCTACTGCTACTTACCTGGGTCCTGTGCAGATCTTTTTTTTTTTCTTTTTTGGGTTACACTCGGCAATGCTCAGGGAGTTTCTCCTGGTTCTGCACTCAGGAATTACTCCTGGCGGTGCTCGGGGGACCTATGGGATGCCAGGGATCGAACCCGGGCCAACATGGGCCTGCCGCGTGCAAGGCAAACACCCTACCCGCTGGGCTATCACTCTGGCCCCGATCCTGTGCAGATCTCTTTCCAAAGGAATCCCCCTTTACTAGGGCCTTATGTCATTACAATTAAAACTATTTTACCTAGTTTAGGGTTTTGAAATTTGGCTATAATGTTAAAAAAGCTCAAAGTTCAAGTTTGTCAATACAGTAAGCTCACTTAGTCCCATCAGTCACTTGTATCACATAGTCCCATCAATCACTTGTATCACTTGTCTATCCGTTGTTCATCGATTTGCTTCCAGTGGGCACCAGTAACAGCTTCATATATCCCTGTTGCGTGCTGGTGTAGCCCAAGGGCATCTGCTTGCTCCAGGAACATGAAGATACTCAAACCATTTGTTCAGGTCATGGGAACGAGGTCTATAATTGTTACTGGTTTTTGGCATATCAAATACGACAATGGTAGCTTGCCTATAAGTTCTTGTAAATGACTAATATAAGTAAAACAAAACCAATCCGATGAGAGGTTAACTGACAATAAGAGTTAAGTGTTGGTGCATGCATCTAAATAAAGAACCAAAACACTTCAACAGCCAATAAAGTTTGGATCCCTTAATTCATTTCTAAGTACATGGTCATTAGGAGGAGGGGGAGAAGGGAAGGAGCACAATCAATCCAGCTGCTCAAAATAGAAACACAACTCTGGGAAGGGCATTTTTCTCATTGCAAAGTGCTTCACACCCACACTCATTCACATACCAGTTTGTCTCATTTTAACATCTTTTGGATGCAGGAGGAAATTTCAGTCCCCAGAGAACTTCCCTGAGACATGGGGAGAGCATGAGAGCTCCACACAGAGAGTGGACCCAAGTGGGGTTAATTAACATTTTTCCTTACCTATGATATAGAAGAATGATATTGAATGAAACAGTTATTCAAATACCTGTTATACTTTACAAATGATGAATGAACAAGTGACTTGGAAAAGGAAGATGAAGTAAGAAATACCTTGATGAGGGAGCATTGTGAGGAGTGAACTTGGGATGACTTTTATTCTGCACCTACTAAAGTCAGTTACTTTTGTTAATAAGGAAACATATGATTTAGGGGTTTGTTGGATATGGGGCTCTCCAGTATGTTTCAGTTCCCTGGTGGGAGAATCTTTTCCAATGAAGAACGTGTAGGCTCTCACCTGCTTACTTGTCAATGTTTCCATTTGGCGGTATAAATGAACAATGGAACTTTATCATACTTCTTGCTCTTTATGGTCATAGAGCCATAACTTGTCCTGTCTTCTGGGCTTCTGAAGATGGTTTGGGGACTAGAGGGAACTCTTGTTAGTAGCCTCGCTTTGCAGATGCTGAAAATAGAGTGCAGAAAAAATTAAACAATGCTTGCAATGCTGTACAGACAGGAAGTGAGCTTCCTTTGTGGTCATGATTTCCCAAAAGTAAGTATAATGCTCACATTTGACCACTGGTACAGGCCAAAGGTACAGCTCCAGACTTTGTTAACAATAGGTAATACATTATTTACTTTATAGTCTTTGGGATTTTTAGAGTTGTCCTTCTATGTGAGTGTAAATTAACACTAGTCTGACCGTCACTGTATGCAGGGCTTTTATATGCCAGTTGTTTTATTTAAAATGTTTGTTTTGTTTTTGGGGCCACATTAACTGAACTTATTCCTAGCTCTGTAGTCAGGGATCACTCCTGGTGGTGTTCAGGGGTCCAGAAGTGCTCCAGGGGTTCAAATAACCTAGTCAGCAGAGTACAAGGCAAGTACCTTAATTCCTGTACTATCTCCCTGACCCTAAAATACAATTTATATGACACTGGTGGAAAATGCACTTATTTGGCATAGTTAGTTAGCAGGACCAAAACTGGAAGTCATTTTCCTGAAGTAACTAAGGTAAGCTCTCAAACAGAACCATCCATTGTGACAAACTTATTGGTCATCACAGGTACAATTAGAATTTTTTTTTTAAATAAGGGCCTCCATTGATTGAAGTTGTCTGGACTATTGTAAAGGTTGTTCTAGCCTCAAAGGGTATAAACCTCACTTCTCTGGAATAGTTTCTTGTGTATAGACATCTGGCAGGTGAACTGACCTTACTTCATGGCTGTCCAAGCCTTTTATGCTGTGGGCTTCCTAGAAGGCCTGGAGTGTGGACATCACATGTGATTGAAGATGTAAGTTAAATGAAGGTTTCTGTGTCAGCTGGCTCATAAATTGAGTTTCTCTAGGAGTGACAGAGACAGAACAGTGTGTTAGGCACTTGTCTTGTATACTGCTCACCCAGTTTCAATCCCTGGTACCACACAAGACCCCCAAACCTAGATTAGGGCTCACCTAAGCATAGAATGAAGAGTAAAATCTGATCACCACCCTAAAATCAAACAAAAAGGAAAAAAATAAAACAAAATAATAAAAAAATGTCTGTATATGCTTTAATCATAAAGCTGGCATGGAGGACTGGGATGCAGACCATGACTCTTGGTTACCTCTAATATTCAGGCCTGCCAGTATACCCCCAAAGAATTAAATGTTTGAGAACAATCAAATGGTCTTAAGCTGGATTTCAGGATTTTCAGGTTTTACTTGGACTTTTGTTCTTTGGTCCATGATTTACTCTTAATTGCTATATTCTGTATTCTGAGCACCTGCCCAGGATCCTCTCCATCACAACTGGAACTTAGCATGACCTCTGGGATCAAACAGTCCAATCATGGTCCTATTCGGGTGTGTCCCATAGCATAGTCACTCTGGGATACCCAGACATGGGGAGAGGGGAAGTATTTGGGATCTCAAGACCAACTTGTGTTGCTTTCCAAATCACAGCACATCCTGAGCACTTTCAGTGTTTATGCTGGAGAGAGGATGAATGATTTAATCACTGTGGTTAGTGTAGCATTTCCTGCAAACTCCATGGGAGCGCTCTAGTTTCCTTAAAAATCGCTTGCTCCACAATATGTAAGAGAGAAGGAGAGAGGAGAGAGAGAGAGAGGAGAGAGAGAGAGAGAGAGAGAGAGAGAGAAAAGAGAGGCAAAGTCGGGGGAAGGGGGAGGGAATCAGGGGACATTGGTGGTGGGAAATGGTCACTGGGTAGAGGGATGGGTTGTGGAACACTGTACGACTGAAACCCAAACATGAACATCTTTCTAATTGTATATCTCATGTTAGTATAATAAAAACATTAAAATAAAAATAATAAATCATTTGCTGAGATACTATTGCAAGAGTTTAAATGTTTATATGTTTTAGCTGTACAGTGTCACCACAGCATAGCCACCAATAAAAAGCAAATATCCACCAGCACAATCAACTAGATCCTTGAAGACCACTTGGTAACTTTAATTTTATGGTAATTTTGTTACCTTGCTTGTCTCTTTTTATCCTTCGTATGCATGGAATCATCCAGTATTTGCCGCCCCCCGCCTTCTTATTTGACTTATCTTGACCCCTTCCAGTTCTATTCATGTTGCAGCAAAAGGTGAGGGTTCACCTTATGGATAGCCAATAGTATTCCATTGTGTATACACACCTCATAGTCTTGATCTACTCATCTGTTATTTGTCTTGTCCTGCTCATTTGTTACGTATCTGTTACTGATCAACTCATCTGCCATCTGGCACTTAAGTTGTTTCTGGATCTTGGCTATTGTAAATAGTGCAGAAATTGACATAGTTGTGTACATGTATTTTAAAATTGGTGTTTTTGTGTTCTTGGGATAGACATTTAGGAGTGGAATTACTGGATTGTATGATACGTTTTTAGTTTTTTTTTCTTTTTTGGGTCACACCTGGCAATGCTCAGGGGGTTACTCCTGGCTTTGCATTCAAAAATCACTCCTGGCGGTGCTCAGGGGACAATATGGGATGCCGGGGATCAAACCGGGTCGGCTGCTTGCAAGGCAAACGCCCTACCTGCTGGACTATCGCTCTGGCCCACATTTTTAGTTTTTAAAGAAATATTCATACCGTTTTTCACAGAAACTGATTTTTAGTTTTAAAGAAATATTCATACTGTTTTTCACAGAAACTGAACCAGTTCCCTTTTCTCCCATCGATGAATATAGATTCCTTTTCCTTCATATCCTTGCCAGCTCTTGTTTCTGGCATTCTCTTTAAAAAACCATATTTTATTAAGTCTGGTAATAGCATGATACTATTATGCTTTTCAGGCACATACAATCCAGCATCACAGTCGCCATCAGAGTGCCACTTTACAGTGTCCCAGCACCTGTCCATCCACCCCGCCCATGCTCAGTTATAGAGGCAAAATCTCCAGTTCCAATGACTTGGACCACTTGTTCTCATACCATGCTTCTTTTGATCCTATATATGAGTGAGATCTCTTTTTAAAAAAAATGTGGAGATGGTGATACGCAGAGATGAATAAAGCTAATCTAAAATTTCATCAAACTGTATATAAGTTAAGTTGATTTTATATATATATATATGTGTGTGTGTGTGTGTGTGTGTGTGTGTGTGTGTGTTTTCAAAACCTGTGTATCTTTCTCTTTTTTATAGGTAGGTGTAAATTTAAAACACTAATATTATGAATAAGCTTAAGCACCCTTCCTGATCCCTCCTTTTCAATGGAAAACACAAGTTTTCACAGTTCTCTCCTTTGTATCCAGGGCACTTTGGAGCTCCCGTGAGGGCTTTGTTCACTCCTCTTGAGAAAGCGAGGGAAGTATTATCTTTTCAGTGCAATTACAGTCCTGATCTCTTGGCTTCACTGTATCTCCAATCTTCTAATAATACACTATATTGAAACTGGGGGAAATGGGCATGTGGTACACACAGTCCAAAATCTTGGCTTTGCTTCCTGAGAGAAAGTCCCAGTTGTACACTGTGTGGTTCATAAACACGTCTTCCTTTAAAATGCAAAATAACAGCATTTCTCAATGGTGAAGTGGGAAGCCATTGTTGTTCTTTCCATGTCTCCACAATCCAAGAGATACAAATCAGTGCAGAGTTGGGATAAGGAGCTGTTTATTATTCTTGGAGGAATATGCAGAGAGGAGGCCAGTCTTGCATTAGTGTGCTTTTCCCTGGAGAGCTGTTATCCTGAGTCTGGCCCATGAGGAGGCCATCTTTTGACTGGTGACAGCTGCCCCAAGTAGGCGTGGGATGGGTCACTCCAGAAATGAACCTGAGGCAGGAAGTGGTGCCAAGACAGAACTGGCCAAGTTGGATGTCCCTGTGCTGAGGAACATAGTCCTCCAACCCTAGGCAGCTCAGCACTAACTGCTACCTAGGATCCCTGGCAAGGGGCTTCTGCTTGACTTAATCCAGTTGAAAAGAAAAGACTAAGAAGGATAAAGTTCAAACATGAGCCAGCCTGTCCTGTCATCTTCAGGACATAACTCCACACATTGGTTAAGTCAATAACAGTAATGAACGTGTATGAACTGCCAGAAACACAAGTCAAGTGAAGTTTCCCCTCGTCCATCATATTTATTTTCCTTTGTTAGCACGACTACAGAATTCTTTCATTTTTATTGCTCAGTCTCTGAATAACAATGCCATTCAAACAGAAAACTTCCACAGTACATCCAAGAAGCTACTGATTTGGGTGCAACCGAAAAATAACAAATGAAGCAAAGATAAATTGGCAGGAATTTGTTACTTTTCTGCCCTATTAAAGCCTCAAAGTCTTAAAAGAACCGATGACTTTCTGGATCTGAAAAACAGTCTTGTGTCATGTTAATTATTAACTAAGCCCATGATGGTAAAACACAGGCATGAAATGGGGATTTTTCCATTCCTGGCTTCCCTGAAAGTTCTGGAAGAGCAGTGCTTAGCCAGCTCTGAGGGAACAGTGGATACCCGCAGTCCATCTGAAGAACCCCCCATAAAAGATTTAGAGAACTAAGGAAGCTCTAGAAAACGCAACAGAAAATCATACAGTGCACCACACCCACATTTTCTATTCTCTCATCACTTGTCACTTGTCTTCCCAATGATCATCGATATGCTCT
The DNA here is from genome assembly GCA_021461705.1 of Cryptotis parvus. Classification (NCBI taxonomy): domain Eukaryota; kingdom Metazoa; phylum Chordata; class Mammalia; order Eulipotyphla; family Soricidae; genus Cryptotis; species Cryptotis parvus. The sequence goes on from JAJIBD010005301.1 coordinate 139,788, forward strand.
AGTGGGCACCAGTAACGTCTCCATTCATTGGGAATGAGGTCCATTATTGTTACTGTTTTGGGCATGTTGAATACACCACAGGTAGCTTGCTAGGCTCTGGGTTCATCCCAGGAGGTCCAGGCTTTTTCTGTTTCATTACTAAGGTATCTGATGATAGTCAACTGTCTTTGTGTGTTACATCTCTCTACAACACAAACGAGGCATGCTGGTCCCAGGATGGTCTCCAAAAAAAGTGGAGCAGTTTGACCCCTCGGTCTTCCTGTTCTCCTTAGGGGAAGTGCTATCCTTGGGCTCACTGCAGGTCCATCCACTGCCTCTTGTGTTGAAATGTCTGGTTGCCTACCCAATGCCCATTATTCCTTTCTTCCTTAAGAGATTTCTAATCTTATTCTGGATTTTGGTATTTCTGACTGTACAATGAGACTTTCTATGCTGCACTGAAACCAGAAATGATTAAATGGCCAATAGTAATCAATGAGCAATGAGAAGGGTTCTAGGAAACTTCTTTAAAGAGATTGTTTCTACTGGTCTTTCATTCAGTCTGCTTCTGGGTCCTGCTTGACACTGAACACAGATATGATGGTTGGAAATAAAGCAGTCATTTTGGGGGGGTCGGAGCGATAGTCCAGTGGGAGGGGGGCATTTGCCTTGCATGTGGCTGACCTGGGTTCCATCCTGGTATCTTATATGGTCTGCCAAGCACCACCAGGAGTAATTCCTGAGTGCAGAGACAGGAGTAACCCCTGAGTATTGCTGGGTGTGATGCAAAAAGCAATACTGATAATAATAATAATAATAATAATAATAATCACAGTAACAAATAATAATAATAATAATAATAATAATAATGTCATTTGTGATGATGAGAAAATCTTGAAGGTGAAGAACAAATAAAAGGATAGGGGGTACTCTGAAAGTGGGGGAGGACCCTGAGGATGGAGGCCAGGCCCAGTAAAAGGGGCCTTTGGACATGGATTCTAAGGGGAAATCTAAAGGACAATCATGCTCACAGGAGAAGAGACGATAGAGTTCCATACCAAGCAGCCATGGAATCATCTTGCCGGACCTGAATGTTGTTCTAAGAATTTCTTGTTATCATGGCGAACTTAATCCTGTAATAAATAATCATTAGTCACTGTTTGATAATTCCCAATGCGTCTGCAGCACTTTTCCATCCACCCACTTACATACTTACAAAGACATTCACTGGACACTTGTTCCTCAAAGAATTTGTGCTAAATATTTGGCTCATTAAATTTTCTCTTTAAACTTTTTAAATATTTTATTAAATAACTGGGACTTGTAATGTTATTTGTAGTTGACCTTTAGACATATAAGGCTTTAGTACCAATCCCACCACCATTGTTCAATTCCCTCCACCAAATTTCCCAAGTTCCCTCCTTCCCCATTAGCTTGTCACTTCAACAGGCACTTTTTATTTTATTTTATTTTATTTATTTATTATTTTTTGCTTTTTGGGTCACACCCGGCAATGCTCAGGGGTTTCTCCTGGCTCTGCACTCAGGAATTACTCCTGGCGGTGCTCGGGGACCATATGGGATGCTGGGGATCGAACCCGGGCCGACACAGGCCGACTGCGTGCAAGGCAAATGTCCGACCCGCTGGGCTATCGCTCCGGCCCCACAACAGGCACTTTTTTAAAGTTTGGTTGTTTGCTGTAGCTTGATTCTCATGTTTCTAGTGTTGTTAACTCTGTATTTTGGGTATTTAGCTGTACCGCTCCTCACATTACTGGCATACTCAAGACGCTGACTCCTGCTCCCCCCATTGCTTCCCTTCCTCGTCTTTTTGTTCCGTCCCCCTCACTGCCCCCGTCCCCCCCACACACACACACAATTTCTCATAGGGGATTTTCTCCTTTCCTCCTTGAGTGTCAACCTGAATGAGAAACCGTTTTTAGTCTACAAGTGCCTCTTGGTGTCTCTTTAAAAAAAGACGAGTTTTACTCCCATCACACCTTCCCTCTTGGCCCCTGGCCCCAAGACATTCTGGGTGATTGACTTTGTCACTGTTTCCTTCAGTGAGACAAGTCAATCATTGTCTCACTGTTTCTACTAGAAAGAGTAGAAACAGAGCCTGCGGGGAACGCTGGGGCACCCCGCACAAAATCTGGGAGCAGGATGCGGGAATCCCCTTCTACCGCAAGGGATCGGTGGCCTGTGGATGGAGAAAGATGCAAGAATCCAGCAAATTTTCAAAATGCTTTACTTATACAGGTTCTGGCATACAAATCAGCAATAGGAAAACCCTTAACTTAGGGCTCCTGTCTAGGCCCTGGACACCTGTAGGCCAAGATGGCTGCCACCATGTGTTAAGGCCCAGCGGGGAGGACAAAGAGGCAAAAGGCAGAAGAGGCAAAAAAAAGAGCGCCAAAATGAGAGAGAGAGGAAAAAAAGCAGGCTACAGTTTTATATTCCTGCAAACAGGCCTCCCACTACAATTCCCTTTTGGTAATTTCTCCCAGGACCCCACCTAGTCCCTTTCAGATGTTAATGTATCCTAGCCAACATGTGCCTTGGAAGTGCCCCTGTAGGATAGAGTGGAGGAGGGGCTTCTGAGATGAACTGTATCTCCGAATGCAAAGGCATGCATCTGTACCAAAGAATATTCTATAGCCAGTTATATATTTCTCCAAGCCTTCACAAGAGTATCATCTTTACTTCATGGTAGTTCTGTATATCAGCCTTTGAGTTATCAGAGAGCCATGCTTGCTTGCTTGGACGCAAACAGCATTTCTCTCTGGTCTGATTACTTAGAGATCCAACGTGGCCAGGCAAATATACCGGTAAGATCTAGCCAGTCCCACAATGATTGTGGCAGCATGAGAGAATATTTATACCAGCCGGTATAGAATACATGGTCAGACAAACTGCTACATTCAAACTGTCCTCCTCTTTTCTACAAAGTGGCCTGCAGGAGGCAACTCCAGGCCAGATGCAGAGGCTCTGGGCAGCAGTGTACTGCAGTAGTCTCACTGTTTCTACTAGGAAGAGTAGAAACAGTGCTGAGATTGGCAGCCTCTACCCCGTTCCTTACTCTCACACTGGTTTGCTGAGTGAGTAAATGAGTGGTTGTAATACAGACACCGTTTACCTGGATGGAGATGTTGTAATGGGTATTTGGTTAGATGCCCTAAGATGCTCAGCTTCTTTTCTGCTTCAATGTCTCTTCTTCTTTTGAGGGGACAGTAGAAAAGGGCAATGCCATCTCTAGCTGAGTGTTGTGTCTCCCAAATAACACTCCTGCATAAAACCACACACTCACCCCCACAGAACTGTGAGAAGTAAAGCATTTTTGTTTAAATTTTACTAAGCTTTGATTTGTTTTTATTATTACTTTTTACCATTTTTATTGAAGTACGAGAATTTACAATACTGTTATAGCTTCCCTGGACATATCCCACCACCCCACATCTCTAGAGTCCCCACTTGCCTGCAGCAGTATACTGAGACTCCATCCTAGCCCCCCCACCCCTACTCCCATGTAAACTGTTCTGTAGACAAAATTATTTTGACCATTTGTTCCCACATTTGAGAGATATGTTTTTTTAAATGCATTGTGGAGGTGGTGATATCTACCATAGATGAATAAATCTAAACTCCTGAAATCCCACAAAAAATCACTTTGATTTAAAAAAGAAATAGAGTAAATGTTTGATGAAAGAATCTTCTTCTCTACTTCCTTTGCCCTCTATGAATGAGGCAAGCTCAGCATGAGATGGAGCATTTCCCTTAACCATCTCTTCACAGCTGGTCTGGAAGTACAGAACAAGAGTCGGAGCTAGAGCCAAGCTTCCCCAGCCATAGCACTCTGAGTGGGCACAGCGAGATTTGCAAGTGTACTTTGAGTAACCGGATGCTGTGAGGTGAGACCAAGAGCACCCCTAAACTGAGAACCCACCACCTCTTGGAGAAGCACCCCCCGTGTGTTTTTAATATAGAAATCAATGAATAAAAGAGATCCAATTGCTTTTAGCATGTGAACATTGCTGGATTAGATTATACTAAAGGCCTTTTGGAGGCCCATTGTCAGAAGTCCTGACTCCAGCCAGAGCCTTGTCTCATTTGGTGTCTTGCCACAAACATCTGGGGAGAAGTTTGTGTCTACATACCCTGATGTTTCAGTGTAGCTGGAGAACATGTGGGTGTGTGATAATATACAAAATCACTTGGGATATACAAAATCACTTGGGAGGTTTATGCAATGCTGGATGTTTCAGATGACTCGTTTTTTTTAGATTGCCATGTAAGTGCCTTTAGTCTACCATCCCATCAACCCTCAGAGTCCCAGATCTGTCTCTGGGAACAGGAGGTCTGACAATCTATGAACTCTAACATGAACCATATTTTCAAGTGTGAGAAAAGGGCTGTGGGTAGGGGTAGGGCTAGGCTCCCTTTGTAAAGAGCTAAATCCTCACTGGGGAGATGTGCCATCACCACGGGGAGGGGAAGGCTTGGCGTGAGGGTCGCCTGTAGAATAAAGTGAACAATTCCAGAGTGCTTTCAAAGGGTGGTTTCTCCCACAGGGCAGGTCAGCTTCTCCGTGTGCTAATGTCCTGCAGATGTAGCTCCCCTAAAGGGACAGGGAAAGCCTGAAAAAATAAACACTTGGCCCAGGATCTGTCCCTTCCCTCCTGACTCACTCAGGTAAGGACATGGACCCTCTTGAACCTTCCCCCTGTGGCCTTTGTCATGGGCGTGTCAGCATCTGGTCTCCCTCCATTCTCTCTCCGTGGCTGGCTTAGAATGGGACTCAAGGGACATGAGTCTCCTCAATATTTGAGGTCCCAGGGAGGTCGCATGGATCAGGGCTCTTCTGACATTTTAGGGCGTACTTCAAGTTCATGGGCTTCACATCACCTAACTAGGAGATGAAACAAATTTTTTTTTTTTGCTTTTGGGGGTCACACCCGGCGATGCTCAGGGGTTACTCCTGACTTTTTGCTCAGGAATTACTCCTGGCAGTGCTTGGGGGCCATATGGGATGCCGGGATTGAATCCGGCATCCCATATGGTCGGATTGAACCCGGGTTGGCTGCATGCAAAGCAAACACCCTACCTGCTGTGCTATCGCTCCAGCCCCACAAATTCTTATCAAAGGAAGGAAGTTACTCACGTGGCACAGACCATAGACTTTAACCATGACCTGTGGCTTCCCGTGAGTCTCTTGTATATGTGCAGTTTGTAAACTGTGCCCTGGTCTAAGAGGTGTATGGCCACTTTCCCACTTATAACCCCATGGCTATGCCCAAATATGTTTCCTATAGGATTTTTTTTGGTCAAAAATACTAGAAACTAATTTCAAACCTTGCAGAAAGATACTGCATCAGATGAAAATGCCACGAAACATTCATTTCTTATTGTATTAAAGGGGAGGGGAGAATAAAACACCAGGGAAGTGATTTTAAATCTGTTTCTGTCTCTTTTGAAAAGCAGCAGCCTCATCTCGGAGAGAAGTTTCAGGGGCTGGTGTGTCGGGGATGCCGTTGGGGTCCCCGACAGTGTCAGGACAGAAGTTCTCTTCTACCTCCGAGGACGCGGGGAACAGATGAAAACTCACGAGTCCGGGCGCAGTTCCAAAAAGGCTTTTAATAGTACAAAAGCTCTTCCACAGCACTCCAATATAATGAACATACTCTAGCTCTGGTCCGAACTTAGACCATACAAAGAGCCTAAGTCTCCCACCAAAGAGAGAGGATCTCGCCAAGAGGAGTCCTACCCAAAAAGAAGGAGCAAAGGCCAAGGGGCCTCAAGTCAGTCAGTCCCCTTATATACAAAAAGAAATCTTATCTGTGACAGGGAGGGCCCTGTCAACAAAGAACTCTAAACAGAGTGTAGAAGGCGGTGCCACACCCTATTACAGGTATAAACAAAGGTTACTCCAAGGACTAATCTCTTCTTGGGAGATTATCTCTTATGTAAAACACTGGGAGAGAGAGAGAGAGAGAGAGAGAGAGAGAGAGAGAGAGAGAGGAAAGAGAGAGAGAGAGAGAGAGAGAGAGAGCTGGTATAAGGTAATACATCTTAATTTCATGAGCTTCATGTAATATAGATGGTACCCACAAGGTGCTTCTTATTTATTATCTGCACCAGGGTGACTGAGTATCTTGTTCTCCGTATACTGAAAGGGTCACACTCGCCTGCTTGAGAACAAACTAGTATGATCCTTTCTATAACCTTCCTATAGTCTCAACGTAGCCAGGGTGGTAGTCTCCTGGTAAATTCTAACTGTCCCATGCTGGGGGCAGTGGGTATAAAGAGGAGCTGTGTCCAATCTAGAAAACATAGAAGTCTTAGTAGATGTATAAGTCAGAAATTATTCAAAGTCAAAGTGACTTCTGTAACTGCCACACCCTCTAGCAGTGTTTACATAGAAGAGAGATCTCATTAGAATGAAACTTGGCTTAAGTAGATTAAGCTGTGAGTGGGCAAAACAACAAAGCTCCCCAACTAGCTAAACTGTCATCCAACACTGGTGGATGTCAGGTCAAATGCAGGAGCTGCCACCTACTCACTGTAGACCATGAGGTGACTTTTAAAATTTGTTATTATGGCATCATGATGTATGAAGTTGCTCATAATAGAGTTGTTTCAAGCATAGAGTGGTCTCCAGCGGCAATCACCCCACCATGTGCCCCCTCCACCAGTGTTCCCAGGTTCCCTCACAGCCCCCCAGATTATTCCAATATCTGGCATATGACAAATTTATTTCATATTGCTTGCACCAACAAAACTTAAAGGAATGGCAAATGGAATTATCAGAGAATAAATTAATAAAAGTTTATTTATTATAAATGATTGTTATTTGCATAACCTATGTAAATAAATTAAAATCATTTAATAAATCTAATCTAATGTGCAGTTTTATTTATATACATAAGCTTTCAACCCTGATATCTAAAATACATCGTATTAGGTTTTATTTTTTTAATTTAATTTAATTTTTTTTTCTTTTTGGGTAACACCCAGCAATGCTCAGGAGTTAGGGATTATGGTCCCCAAAGCACCACTCAGGGATTACTCCTGGTGGTGCTTTGGGGACCATATGGGATTCTGGGGAACTGAACCCAGGTCTGCTGCCTTGCCCTACCCGCTGGACTACAGCTCCGGTCCCCGTATTAGATTTTATTTTGCACTTGAAACTTAATTGTGGTAACTATCATGTCTTCCCATGAAGTGCCTTTTTACACGCCCTCCTCTGCTCATTTCTGACAGAAATTCTCAGGGAAAATGGTTTTTTAAGAGCGACTAAGGACAGTAACTTCTTAAGGGTGGCATCCCATGGCTTCAGCAGGTCATGACACAGAGACCACCTACCTGATGATTACCTAGCCTTAGACCTACCAGCCCAAAAGCTAGGGGTAGCTTCAACCTCTCAAACTTAAGGTCATGGTGTCTTGAGATGGAGTGTTTGTGCTACAGAATCCCTCCCAAAACTGTGCATTATAGTGGATTATCATAAAGCATCCAATGGGGGAGATTTAGTATTAGAAACCATTGCATTGCATGGGATTGCAATTTATTGCATTGCATAGAAAACCTACCCAAAATATGTGCTAATCCAAATACCAGTAGCAGACAAGTCCAGGCTGAGGAGTAAAAGAGCCCAGGGAAGCAGACAGTGGCAACTAGTTCTTTGCAAACCCAGCCTGGGGAGTAGAGACATTGTCGGAATCTCTTTAACCCCACATAGTTCTCACCTGCTGCTTACTCAGAATCTCTGGTGAGTGCTTGACAATAGGATTTTCCCAACAAATCTAGATTGTAAATTGGAAGAAGTGCTTCTTCAGGTGCATAGGCATCGGTGCAAGGCTATAAGGTTCAGAGACACACTACAAGAAACAAACAAAACAACAGTTGCTGACTACAAAAAAAATGGAGATCTACAACCTACCTGATAAAGTCTTAAAATCATCTTAAAGAAGTTCAGTGAGCTACAAGAGCACATAGAAGCACAATTTCTCCAAATGGTTTATTTTCCTGGAGTTTTCCTGCCTTGAACACAGCTGACCCAGGTTCAATCCCCAGAATTCCATGTGATCACTGAGCCTGCCAGCAGTAATCCCTGAGTGCGGAGTCAGGAATAAACTCTGAGCACTGCCAAGCGTGGCCAAAAATCAGAACAAAAATAGTTAATGTGGGAGTTGTTTCAAGAAATCCCTTGCAACTGTTGATGTTTTCTTCATAATCTCATTATAACTTTGTTTATTTTACTTTCTGCTTATTTATTTAAATCCTGGTGATGGTGGCAGGAACCATATGGGATTCTGCAGATCAAATCCAAGTCAGCTGTATCCTTCTCTGAAAGACTAACCCATTTCCAAAGAGCTCAGGATTTGCATTTCAAAGCCACATGATTCTCATGTCTTTGGGCTACTTTGGGGCTGCATGACCTCTGAAATGATGTTTTATCATCTCTGAAGGTATTACCTGCCCCACCCACTCTCTGCCCTCCCCTAGAGATTTCACCTCTTAAATCTGTAAGGGACACATGGGTGAAGGTTTGTTTTCTGTAACTTCTTCATGCTGACAAATAGGCACAGATGCTGTCTACATAAGGGGTGAAATCTCATGCCAACTCAGTATTAAATGGAGCCTGGGCAAGGTAGACCTGAAATTTCAATCTTTTAGGGTAAAATCTCCTTATATAAGTCTTAATACTGTTTTTTTTTCCCCTGGAAGTCACACTAAACACATCAACAACAAAAGAAATAAACGTGCATTGCCACATTAAAGAAAAAGATTGCACATAGAAAAAGGAAATACATGATTACCCTTCAGTGTCTGTATTGCAAACCACAATGCACAAAGGAAATATAGGAAAGAAAGAGAGAGAGAGAGAGAAAAGAGAGAGAAATGCCTGCCATAGGGGCAGGTTGTGGAGGTGGTGTGGGAGGGAAACTGGGGACATTGGTGGAGGCGCGGGTTTTGGAACACTGTATTACTGAAACCTAATCATGAATAGCTTTGGAATGGTCTATTGCACAGTGGTTCAATTAAAAACAATTAAAAGAAAAAGAAAATAAGCATAAACGCTGAATAGATACCAGGTAGAGAAATGGGCTTAAAACATCATAATGGCTAATTTTACAACAGAAGACTTACCTAATTTGTTAAGCCTGTGGGAAAGATCAATAACAGGAAAAATTGGAGAAAATGGAAAGCAAACATTCATGAGATTCTTTACAATATTGGGATTAAGTCTTCAAAAGAGGAAGATGAGAAACAGCATATTAGATCAAATCTAAGTTATAAATGCTAGTGTCTGAAAATTTGTTTTAGGTAGATATGGCTAGCTCAAAAAATTGAGTTATACAACTTCCGTCTCAATTTAAATATAATCCCCTATGAAGTTGCTATTATTTAATAAATTCCCCCTGAATTTTGCTAAAAAGATCTCCCACATAGAATACAATCAATGCAATAGAAGGCAAAGTAGAAATAGGAGAAAAATACATGCTGTCAATATTTTGAAAAGGGGTTAATATCCAAAATTAACAAGGAATAATTTATATAGAATTTACTCTACAACTCAATGATGAAAAGAATTTCTAGTTAAAAATTTCAGAAAGGGACAGGAGAGCTAGTGCAGCAGGAAAGGTGTGTGCCTTGCATGCTCTCAACTCTGGTTGGACCCCTGGCCCAGCACATGGTCTACCGAGCATCACCAGGAGTGATTTTTGAGCACAATGCCTAGAGTAAAACCTGAGCACTACTGGATGTGGCCCTTTCCCCCAAAAGTTTACAAAGTTCCCCAAAAGAGATTTATTCAATGATGAAGAAGAAGAAGAAGATGATGATGATGATGGGTATGTGCAGGTAAATGATAAGGTGTTGGACAGCAGTGGTCTCCAGACAAACATAAGTCAAAGTTCCAATGAGTGCTTGGCTCATGCCTCTTATGAGTACTATAGCAATAAAGTGACTCTGACTCTTGCTCGTGATGATGAAAGAGACACCTGGGTACTGTTGGTGGGAATTCAAATTAGTTCAGCCTCTATGGAAAGCAGTGTGAAGTTGTTAAAAAAAATTAAAAGTAGATTAAAATTACATATGATACAACTTTTAGATATTCATCCAAAGGAATTTAGAGTAAAGGAGATCTTCCTCACCTCTGTATGGTATTTTCACAATAGCTAAGATTTGATAACAACCTACATGTAGATTTAGGCTGGATGAGTAGAGAAAATGTCTATACATACACACATACAACCCACACACACCCTGGGGTGTTATTCTTCCTTTTTTTGGCAATGAGGATAGATGAACCTGGGAAAGTGTTGCTAATGACCAAAACCAAACTCCTGAGGCAAAGTTTCTATGACCCCACTTATATATATAGAAACTGTATAGTCAGACATGGAGAAGCAGATATTAGAATGGTGGCCGACAGCTTGAGGGAGTGTGAAATAGGGAGATGATGGTAACACAAGCTGCTCAATAGCAATACACACTAGAGATACTCTATACTGCTTAGAGTCAACCAGTAAATGCACTGAGTTGCACACTTAACGTTTTCTGAGAAAAGATCTTATGCTGAGTGTTAACACTCAGCCGTACAAACAATATAGAAGATGAGAGGAAATTTTGGGAGGTTGATTATGGGGTACACATATGCCCAAACCATCTATATATAACTCAACTATATAGAGCTTTTTGCATGTTAATCATAAATCAACAAAACTTTATTTAAAAAATACGTGCAATCATTAGTGTAACTCTCTGGAGTCAGGTGTGCTGCCATTGTGCTGCGAGGTCCTTGTGCCTTTCTTTCTGTACTTCTGAGACAGCAGGAGCAGAAGTGTGGAGCTCCAGGTCAGTCTAAATCTCTGCCCGGGGAACAGGGAGCCCACCAGGGTGGATAATGGGATGACTCGGGGCCAGCAGCAGCTCCCAGCCGCATTTCTCTTTCTCTCTCTCTCTCTCTCTCTCTCTCTCTCTCTCTCTCTCTCTCTGGGCAGCACTCTCTGGACTCTCCCCTTTCTCAGGTAGGGCTGTGCACCCCCAAAACATGGCCCAGTAAGACAGGTCACATAGGCCCAGACAAGGGCAGAATATAAGCAAGATTAGGATGCCCAGGAAAGCTTGTGTCAGGCAAGGCTGAGATGCCCAGGTAGTGACATGGTGCTGAGCACAGGATTCTCACCCACATGCACAGGGCAGTGACCAGAAACTAGGAAAGCCAAGACAGGACAACAGGAAGTGCTGGAGTACAGCTGGGAGCCCAGCGGCAGGTACAGAGCACAGTGGTCTTACCTATGTGCGTGTGGCTGTGGCCAGACTGGGGGAAGCGTACATGGAGGGAGAGAGCAGCGGGGACAGGACCTGGCTGTCACGTGTGGGCAATGAGCAGACTGTGTAGCGCCAGGGAGGGCATTCACGGGAAGGGCAGCGTCAGGGACAGGACTGGTGATTCGCTCCTTTCCAGCCATTCACTGGTAAAGGAGCAGCCTGGACAGCTGGGGCGAGACCCGGACCTGTCTCCTTTTTCTGTCATTTGTCATTTGTCTTCCCGTTGTTTTTCAATTTGCTCGAGTGGGCGCCAGTAACGTCTCCATTCGTTGGGAATAAGGTCCATTATTGTTACTGTTTTTGGCATATCGAATACACCATGGGTAGCTTGCCAGGCTCTGTTATGGCTCTGGGTTCAAATTTATTTCTCTTTCTGTATACTGATTATACTAATTCCCCCTCTTTTATGTCTGGAAAGGAACTACTTGGAAGTATTAGAAAAACAAAGCAGTGGGATTTATAATTCTCCTTAACATGCCAAACATGGATAAAGAGATAGTGCAGTGGTTAGGGCACTTGCCTTGCATGTGGATAATCTGGGTTTGATTCCTGGCACTTCATATGGTTCCTAAGTATGCCAGGAATGATCCCTTAGCACAGAACCAGGAATAAACTCTGACCACCGCTGAATGTGGTGTCCCCAAACAACAAAAAGAAGCAAAACAGTAGAAGTGTGTAAACCCCCCAGAAACAGAGTGAGCTTCTTCCCTATTCCAAGGCCCTCAGTGAGCCAAGTACACCCCTGCAAAGTCCAGAACATCTCATGACACTGATTGGGACCCATGTTGGCATGTGCTTAGTTTGTCTGGTTTGAAATCTGTGCTCTAGTGCGCTAATAATCGCCGAAAACGTTAATACCAGTTTAGAAATGAGCATTGAATATAGGCAAAAGATACACAGGATAACCTCTAAATGTATGTATTATAATCCACAAGAGAGAGAAAGAGAGAGAGAGAAAGAGAGAGAGAGAAAGAGAAAGAGAGAAAGAGATAACCTGCCATAGAGGCAGGCTAGGGAAGGGAGGAGAGAATTGGGGACATTGGTGGGAAATGGGCACTGATGGAGGGGATGGGTGCTGGAGCACTGGATGACCAAAACCCAAACAAGAACATCTTTGTAATCGCAAAAATAAATAAATAAATAAACAAACTAATAAACAAATAGATAGATAGATAACTAAATTAATTAATTAAATAAATAAATGAAGTCTGCTCTAGGGCGCCATTCAGCCTCACACAGGCCATGGTTCAGGCACGCATTTAGAAATCTCCAAGGAGACCAACAAGCTGCAGACATGATACCGGCCCATCCTGCAGCAACAGGCTGAAAATGGGGCGATCAGGGGGGCAGACAGGCCCATGCCCCCGCCCTTCTCTACAAAGCCCCAACGGCCAGAGACCACCTCTCGCAATCGCAGCTATTTCCCTACCTGGACTCGAAAGAGCCCTATTCACGGAAGCCGTTTTCAAACTCAGATATGCGGGTCACCTGCGGCTGGTTCCTGCGGACTTTCTTGGAGCCAGAATTTGGGTCGTCCCCCACCCACCCCAAGTCCCGCCCTCCAGAAGGTCACATGGCAGCTCCCAGAACGCCTCCCCAGCCTTTGCAACCTCACTCCTGCCATGGTTTAGACAAGCAGCTGGAAATCTCCAAGGAGACCAAACAATCTGCAGACACGATACCGGCCATGTGAATTCTCAAAAAAAGAAAAAAAACCCAACAAACCAGCGTGTAGGCACAATTTTTACTCTGTAAGAACATAGAAAAGTGGGGCTGGAGCGATAGTCCAGCGGTAGGGCGTTTGCCTTGCACGTGGCCTGCCTGTGCCGGCATGGGTTCGGTCCCATACGGTCCCCGAGCACCGCCAGGAGTAATTCCTGAGTGCAGAGCCAGGAGTAACCCCTGAGCATCGCGGGTGTGACCCAAAAAGAAAAAAAGAAGCCCATAGAAAAGTGTGTAGGCACAGTATCTACTCTGTAAGAATGTAGCAGTAGTTTCTTATATATGGGATCACATGGCCCAAATGGGTCCAGGGTGAGATTTAATAATCCCTATTAACCTTCTTCTAAGAATATCTTTTTTTTTTTTTTACCATATTTAGCAAATTATCTCTAACAAAGCAATATAAGTTAGATTATTCAGAATACGCTCAGATAGACTCAAACAGTAGTAGCAAAATCCTGAAATAATGATGAACTAAATTCGCACATAACACTCCAGGAAAAAGCTTATGACTTTATCAATACCATGACTATCTACACATTGCAATAACCGATACAATTAGTGCCGGCTAGGAGAGCAGGCATGGGATGGGGAGGGTAGGAAAGGAAGGTCTTTGGTGGGGGCACACTGGTGATGGGACGGGTGTTGAGTGATGAGTGCTTGTAATGACTGTACCGTGAAACTCTTTTGTACTTTGTAAATCAGTGTTCAAATAAAGGTGACTTAAAAATAAATAAAAAATGAAGTCTACTCTAAGGCATTTCAAAGTGACTTGGTGACATTCTTTAATTAATTAATTAATTGAGTAATTTGCTTCTTTGGGTCACACCCGGCTACCTCAGGGGTTACTCCTGGCTCTTTGCTCATAAATTACTCCTGGTGGAGCTCGGGGGACCATCTGGGATGCTGGGGATTGAACCTGGGTCAGCCATGTGCAAGGCAAACGCCCTACCTGCTGTGCTATTGGCCTTTAGGTTCAGATTTCTAAAACTGGGCTACTCTATAGGCGAATCAGTAGATGGTATCCGAACCCTTTTCCTGCAGGCTCACTGCCTTCCCACCTCTCACTATGGTTGGTTTCCTCTAAAGGTGGTTCAAATACAGAGTAAGAGATCTAGCAAAGTCGTGTGTGTGTGTGTGTGTGTGTGTGTGTGTGTGTGTGTATGGGGGGGGGTTTCCTAATACTAGCTCTTCCCCTCCCCCACACCCCTGCTGGCTGTGGAATGTGGCATGTCCCAGGAATGCTTCATCATGATGCAATCAGTTCCCCAGAAAGGCCGCGACTGATTACCAGCGGAGCTGCGGGCTGTGTGTTATTTATGATCCACCGCCTCCCTTTCAAAGCCCATCAGCACACACTCATGGAAGTATCGTTAGAGGCTCCAGCCAAGGATTGAGCTTGGGAAATGCACTTTTCCCTCCTTCTTTTCAGTGCAGCAGTGTCCAAGCAGGCCAAACAAACTGGGCCAACAGAAATACAAAAAGCTATGTGAGGCAGCTCGATGTGCATCTCTATAAACTAATCCTAGGAGACAATCTTCTCAGGCTCACAGACCTTTCCCCCTTATATTTATCTTGCTGCTCTCCCTAAGTTTGACTCTTAGCTCTCAGCAGAAATCTCAGGCCCAGCATTGACCTTTCAACTGCTTTTCTGTGGACTTGGTGATGCTTCATTAGTGGCGAATCACGTGTCCTTCTCTGTCAAACACTGTCACTGCCTTTGGTCATGCTAATCACTGCCTTTGGTCTCACACTTTTCTTCTAGCTGGGGAGAGCATTCCTGACCACTCAAGCATGCTCCTCTCCAATTATTCTCAGGCTTGTGGGCCCTGGGACGTTATTTAAATAATGCCCAGTTGTCCCTGGCATGTCTGAACCAGAGCTGGCCCATGTTCAGTCTCTCAGATTGCTTCACAGACAAGCTGCCAGCTTGACTGGCCAGCATGTTCTTTTCCATAAGATATCACTGCATTCCCTACCCCTCTCTTGAAATTTACATTCATTTTCAGGAGCCTGTGGTCCCCAATGAAAACAAAGAGCATCCACTTGGTCAACGGCATTATGGGAAGGACATTATTTGCTGTGTTATTCTTCACTACCTTGTGATAGTCAAGAAAGCATTTCCCAGTGAGGGCTCTATCTCATGCCCTTTGAGGATCCCACTTATGTCTAAAAGGCAAATGCTGGGGCCGGGGCGATAGCACAGTGGGTAGGGCTTTTGCCTTGAACGTAACTGACCCAGGTTCGATCCCCAGCATCCCATATGGTCCCCGAGCACTACCAGGAGTAATTCCTGTGTGCAGAGCCAGGAGTAACCCTGAGCATTACTGGATGTGACCCTAATAGCAAAAAAAAAAAAATTAAATAAAAACAAAAAGTTAAAAAAAGGCAAATGCTCACCACAGGTTAAGGAAGGGCTCAGCATATTACTAACAAAGTAGAGAAAGAAAACTGGGGGGTGGGGGTAGGAAATTAAGAAGAAATGATAGAGTTTGGATGCCAGACAGAAAAACTGAAAATTCTTCCCAATTTTATGAGCTTAAGATCTGCTTATGGCATTTGGACTTGCTTACCAGAAAGACAGTAAAGCTTGCATGTGGCTGACCCATGTTTCTCCAGAGCATCCCATATGGAACCCCCTCCAGATATTTCATGAGTGCAGAGCATTCCCAAGCATTGCTGGGAGTGGCCCAATAGTTAAATAAATAAATAAAAGTTGGACTTGTGCAAAATGCATGTGCCAAAGCAGGAGATATCATATGAACTCTGGTATACGTGCTTCTATGCATAAAATAAGTTGTTCTGGGCCGCAGCTATAGTACAGCAGGTAGGGCATTGTCTTGCATACAGCCAACTCGGGCTCCATCCCAACATCCCATATGGTTCCCTGAGCACAGCCAGGAGTAATTCCTGAGTGCAGAGCTAGAAGAAACTCCTGAGCATTGCTGATGTGACCCCTCTCCCCATAAAAAAAGCAAAAAAATAAGTTGTTCTGAGAAGCAGGTCACTTATGGGAAAAGCGACTTTGCCAGAGGTTGTATATACGAGAATGAGAAGGAATTTCTAGTTTACTGCTCCTAGCACTGCACCCAGTGCCCCATTCTCCTGTGTGACCCAGCTTTTTTCAGTCAGAATTCAAGCTCTTAACATTTTTTTATTCACCAGGGGAAAAGTCTTGGGCAGGGCCTGCCTCCTCAGGAAACATTCAAACTCATATATACTCGCTTACCTGCGATTGGCAGAGAAATTTAGATCAGTATCTTCTCTCACTATCTGTCTCATCTTTTCCATAATTCTTAGTTGGAGTTTGCTGGTCCCAAGATATGGATTGTGTGGGTGGCGGATGCGGGAAGAATGAGGACAAACACCCCAAAGCTTTGCTGGGGAGTTGGTTGGTGCTTTTCCAAGGGGTGACAAAGCACTCCAGGGGCCTCCCTGTCTCCCTCTTTGTCTCCCGCCTTTATCTGCGCTGGCTGCACCCTGCACCATAACTGATGACCAGCTTCCCTTAGCTTGATCTCTGGTGAGGTGTGAGCAGAGCAGACAGTGGATCTTCCTGGTGATCAGAGCCTGACTGTGGAATTTCCCTCTGTATCAGCTGCTAAATCAGGAATGAAGTTGCTTGGTATGGAACAATCAAACTGACAAATCAATCTGGAAAATTCCAGGACTTTCAAATCATGATCCCTTTGGGGACAAGGGTGGTAATGTTGAGTAAAACTAAGGTCTTATGATTAAAGTTGGAAGCATAGTGGGTTAAGTCACTTTTCAGTGTTCTAGTCCTATTTTGAGACTCCATGCTAAAAATATGGTTTTTGGGTGAATGCCTACTCAATCAGATGACTCACCTCTGATATGGCCCATTCCAAGCTATCTCCCTCACTTCATTAGAGCATTAGAGCCTATCGGAGGAGGCTCCAAAATGAATGTAATATATCTAAGGAAAACAGATGTGTACATCAGATGTCCCAGGCAAATCACATAGATGAGTGACCAACAGGTATACATGAGGTATATATGAGTGACCAACAGGTACACAGATAGTTCAGAGTTCAGGTGTCAGGTATGCCAGAGATAGTTTTTTTCTTCTTGGTACTTTTTCCAGGCTATCATTTGAGTAGAAGTAATGGATAATCTTCTCCATTGCCTTTCTGGAAGATGTGATAGATCCATCAGGGAGTCGTAGGGCAGTCATCTTGGTCATACAGTTGGCGAAGGACAGGCTGGCGGTGCGAATGCTTTTCCGGCTTCTGCTGCATCTTCCAGTATTTGTGCTCTTCTGTCTTTGAGGTCTTCTTTTATCGCTTCTCTGCATCGCTTAGCAAGCTTGGACATTAGCATTTGGTCTCCTGAGGCTCGCGCCTTGCCACGTTGGCTAATGAGCTCAAGAGTTTCTGAAGACAAGTGTCCTTTTTTGTGTCTTTCTCTCTCTCAGCATCCTTCGCACAACCAGTCAGTTGTATTCTTCATCGATGTCATCAATGATGGTATCTTCCCATGTTGCTGCAATGGTGCCAAAGAGTTCCCAGTTGGTGGTCGTTCTGGGAGTTCTCTTCTTATACTTTGCAGCCTTTTCTCCCAGTTGCGGGAAGTAGAATTTTGCACGAAGAAGATGGTGGTCCGATACTGTTTGGAATTTGGGGGACGACAGCAACATCGGTCAGACTAAACTGTCGATTGAAGATGATGTGGTCAATTTCATTGTGGAACTGTATGCCAGGAGATTCCCATGTCCAACGTTTTTGCTTCAGCCTTCTGGAACTGTGAGTTCCCATGAATGGTCTTGGTGGACATGATGAACTCAGATAGTCTCTCACCCTGTTTGTTCCATTCTAGGCCATGGGTCCCGATGTGGAGTTCTTCAGCCGATCTTCTCGGTCCTATCTTGGCATTAAAAGTCTTCTACAAGACTATGATCTTGTAGAAGGTGTGATCTTTTTTATAGATCTCCTCCAATTCCATGTAGAATTTCTCAATTTCATCTCCTTTATATGTGGTTGTTGGTGCATAGACAATGAAGATAGAAATTGCTGGCCACATGTCTTCAAGTGTAATCATCCTATCCGGTTTGTTAGGCATTCAAATGAATCAATGTTGACAGCCATGTTCGTGTTGACAAAGACACCAACGCCACCGACGCCTCTTTAGTCGTATGTTCCAAAGAACAATTCTTCTCCGGTGTCAAATACAGCATGATGTGACTGGCGCCCTTCTCATCTCAGTCAGACCAATGATGTCGTACTTGATCTTTTGCGCTTGCACCATCAAATCCTCAATATATGCTTCCGATGCTAGGTATGCGTGCATTGAAAGTATAGACAGTCATTTTAGTCCTTCTTCGTTTTGGCAGCCTAGGATGGCCGTGAAATTTTATCAGGCACTGCTTGTTCTCCTTTCTTACTGCTGCCATATTAAGGGCTCTTCGAGTCAGGAAAATAAACCTTTTCGTTATTGGTTTTTGGCATATCGAACACGCATCAGACAGCTTCACTTCTACTCAAATCTCTTTGATAGCCACCTGCCCACATACCAAATTCCACAGGATGGATATGTCATTCCCAATGTTCTCCCTTCTGAAATCCGACATGCCATCTCATTGGTAAAGAAGGGGAACTGCACCAGGCCCAGACAAAGTCAGACCCGAACACCTGAAGAATCTGCCATCGTTACTCATCAATACACTAGCTCGGCTCTTCACACGCTACCTGTCCGAATGCAAGGTACCCTCCCAATGGAAAACCAGCCGGACAATTCTACTGTTCAAGAAGGGAGACATTCATGACATCAGCAACTATCGCCCCATCTGCCTGTTGTCTGTCATCTACAAGCTGTTTACACCGAGTCATCCTGACAGGATTGGCAGAACACTAGATGAAGGACAACCATGTGAGCAAGCTGGCTTCTAGAAAGGATTCAGCACAATTGACCATATCCACACAGTAACCAAGCTCATTGAGGTTTGTAGGGAGTACAAGATGCCGCTCTGTCACACGTTCATTGATTTAAGAAAGCCTTTGATTCTGTGGAGACTGAAGCAGTCATTGAAGCCCCT